>WUQG02027543.1:0-30684 GCA_011317285.2 Androctonus mauritanicus
GTTCATATTTGAAAAAGCGGATTCTGACAAGTATGTCAATCTGAAACATGACAGTATTTTTTGCAGAATATCAGTTAACAATTGGATATTTTTCGTGAATATATTTCCAAATGATAAGAAAATTACCAATTTGACAAATTTTAATGAAAAATAAATAAACAATAGCAATACACTTAAAGAGAATTTAAAAAATAATAATAATACAAAATTGTGATAAATAAAGTATTGTATTCTGTTTTAATTAATCCTTGGTTTTAGTTAAATTTATGAGGAGGAATAAATAACAAATCAACCAAAAATTGCTCTGTGATCAACAGGTTGAACACTGCTGACCTATTCTAAATTAATATCACTGATCCAATTCAAGGATTAAATAATGATCTCCTATCAAAGCTTTATAATCAATAAATAAGCATAGTCAAATTGTAAAGAGGATGACATGAATTGTTTTATCTGAAAACTAGAAGTTGTTATATCACTTTATGTAAATGAGCCAAGCACAATACTTAAAAGGTTGCTATAAAAAGCAGTTGTCCTCTAGGACTCAATGTAATGAGACAGACTGTATGCTATATAAGTGACTCAATTTTTTCTTGTAATACTGATGACCAATTGCATTTTTGTATCAATACAGAAATAATAGACTAAGTTACTATTTAAAATTATTATTTATTTCTAAGTAATAAATTTATTATTGTTTTGAATCTTTGATTGATAATTAAATAAGTTGTTATTAACTTGTTTTTGTATCATCATGATTTCAATAAAACTTTTTAACAATAAGTGTCTTTGGATTCAATATATTACTTTTTTATCTTTGTTTTTTGAATTATTTAATTTACTAGTTTATTATAACTGAACTAACTTTCTTGTCTCTAGTTCTAACATTAGTTTTTACTTTTAACAATTGCTGAAGTTCTGGCTGTTTTTGTCGTCATGTAGTGTTAGATTTACCAATTTGTTTTCAAAATTTATTTTCTGAAAATTAGAAGATTTGATTGAACAGGATTACTGGAACTTGCAGACTTATTACCTATTTGCTTTAATTAGAATTATTGATAATTTTGAATAGTATAAGTTTGCAACTTTATTTGTAGTATAATATAGCAGACTACAATTCATCTGTATTTTTCATTAACACAAAAAGTCAAAAATTACTACAGCAAAATTTCTAATGTTAAATAAGAAACATTTTGGATTACATACAATTGTCTTCATTGTATTTCTGTAGCAGTACAGAGCTTCTACAGAATTCATGATCAATCATGTGTGCTTTAAAACATTATTTATGTTATGGAATATATGTTTTTTGAATAAAATGGCTACTGAATGCACATAATTAATATTTGTCAATGTAACAATATTGCATGTTTTTTTAAATAGTTGAAGCAATTATTATATTTATACATTTGATAACATTAACAAGAAATTAGTTGCATATTCTTGTAACTAATTATGTAATAATTAGTTACATATAATATTTATATGTAACAGATTTGACATATACAACAGATTACTAATTATTACATATAAATACAGCACAACCCTGTTTACATGTTTTTCACTTCTACATTTTTTACACTTGTATGTTGTGTTTTGTACACACTCTTGATTTTGCATGCAAAATCATCCCACTTGCATGTTTTTCATTTATATGTTTTCACATTTGTATGCTGTTATTTTTATTCTCCAGAGTCATTTCATCACACTTATACATAAAATCCAAGAAATCTTTGCAAACTTTTTCAACAGAGGAATAATTTGTTATACTGTACACTACATTATCTTACGAAATAGAAAATAGAATGAATATGAAAGTAAAACCAAAACCTATCCCACAAGTCTTTCTACTGACTCTGACTCTTCCTTTCATGTTTGGATTCATCAGAAGTTTCAGTTTTGATTTTACTTTAGTAATTCATTCTACAGTACAGGTATTTTTGCAGATAGATACTGTAGTTGTGTATGAAGGCTTGATCTATGAATGTAGTATTGCATCTGAAAAACAAACTACAATTGATTCTTTCTTTATGCCAAAATAACTGTATTTGCCCATCATTGTTAATTAAACTTCTTAATTTTAAGTTTTAATATATTTTTCAACGTTTAAAGTTAAAATAAAAAGTTTCATTTTAACGTTAATCTCACTTGTACATAATTTTAATCACCACCCTTCAAAAACGTATAAACGGGATTCTACTATATCACGAAAAACTGAAAATCGATATCAACCTTGTTACGCAAAACGTACTGAAACAAACATACCTTGTATTATGTTAGTTTTATTTTTAATTATTATATATTATTTATACTGTATTTGTGTTATACGGATCTTTATTGAAATATAAATAAATTGTTTTATAGTATAAATGAAAAGAAAGAGATTCGAAGAATTTATTGCAAAATTGTTTTGGATCATAATTTATATATAATATTTGATATAGATATATTTTTTAGCACAGAGAAGTAAATCGTAATTTTTGATGTTTTTGATATTTTTTGCTAAAAACCTCATTTCAAATCAATATCGGATTATCTAGTTTCGGATTAATCAATTATGTAGTTGTATGTATACATGTAGGCCTATTCCGTTTTTTTCAGTTTTAATAACTATAAAACGTACGTTAATCATATTTTATATATATATATATATTTTAATTTACGCGCCAGTTTCCTTATATTAGTGGTTATTAATCTTTCTAGATTCGCGGAACATTTTTTAATTATGAAAAAAATTTTGCAAAACACCAAAATCAATAATGTTTATATAACGAACCGGAGTCTTAGAGTTAACAATAAAAATATGTATACGGTTCATATCTTTTTATCAAAATTTATAGGTTCCATATATAGTATTCATATATTTCATAAATTTGTAGAATATGAGTTAAGAACTACTGCCCTACACTATATTTTCATTACTTCATATAGGCCTATATGCATTATGTTATACAGTGCAGTGTTATCCGGATGCGGTTTATCAGTACGTGGTTATCTTTTTTTTTCTTCGATTTGCTTAATTCATAATATTATTTAACGTAAATATACGCGATAATATTTGGGATAACTGATTTAACGAAAATGTCGTCAAAGAAAACTTGGATGAATAGTTGCGAATTGATTTCACACGAATCAAGATTTTGATGTAGGAGTGATACAGATATCGTTATTTCTTTTGGAAATATACTCCAAGAAGAAGAGAAGGAGGCAGATAATGAAGAAGAAAGAGGACCTCTCTTCGTAAGAAGAAAAGGAAGATAATGAAGAAGAAATCAGCAAGCGCTACTGCGCTTGCAGATTTCTTTTTTCATTATCTTCCTTTTCTTCTTACGACAGAGAGGTCCTCTTTCTCTTCTTACAGTGCTGATTTCTTCTTCATTATCTGCCTCCTTGTCTTGTTGCGGTAGAGAGGTCCTCTTTCTCTTCTTACGGTAAGTTCTTGAGCCAGGAGAAAATAATTTGAGATCGTTTTCTCCATAAAAATTCAGTAGTTTGCAGAAGTATTATCTAAATTGTAAAGCGATTAAAGTAAAAATTAGTGAAACTTTTCATAAAACACATAGGAAAATGATCACAGAAGATAAAATAAAAAATGAAATTATGTTTCTCATGAATTTTAATTAATAAAACACGGATTTTTTAATTAAATGTATCTATCTCGAACAGTATTATTGATACAATTTGTACATTCTGTACGCAAGCATCTTAGAGGCTACAATAAACAAGATGGCGCGCGCATAAGAGCTAGGGATTGTAAGTAATATTTGCATGCAACGAATTCACCATCTATAAAGGAGTCAACCCAGTAATAGCATTCTTTTTCGCTTTGTGTTCCAGTTCGCGTTATTTCGAATTAGAATAAATCACGGACACTGCATGAGTTAGCGGGATTCTGAATAGAATGACGTAATAACTGTGAAGAAAATCTGTTCAGAAATTAGGAGAAAATCTTCAGAATTCTCGAAAATAAACAAAACTCATAGACTAAATGTATATTTATAAAATGCAATAAAACAAAAAAAAAAAAAAAATTGGATGAGTCAAGTTTCTCAGTTAACTGTGCTTAGCTTCCTTCCACTAACCGGAATAATCAAAAATATGCTATATTTCTATTTTTATTTTAAACTTTAAAATATTTTGAAAGAATGCTTTCCACTAAAATATCATAACTGTAATGGAAAATATTATATCACTTAATATTGTACGCAAATTAAGTGTTTTCCATTAGTTCACTACACTTTAGTAATTCAGAAATTATACCAATTTAATTGATTTTTCGAGCCAATCTATCTGAATTTGCATATTTATCTCATTTCACCTAGTTTATTTTCCTTTAATAAATCTTGTTTTCATTTTTTATTGCCATCAAATGTGGTTTTCTTTTATTACAAAAGTTAATTTTTCTTTTCATATATTGAAAGATTTGTCAAGCGTGAACCAGATTTGTCCATGATAAATGAACTTTTGAAGAATATAAAATTCACATTTTTATATATCTTCTGTTGAAACCGACACTGAAATATATCAAAAATACATTAATCTACCTATAAAAAATTAGTCTGGAGAAACATTCCAGATCGTTTTTTTTTTCCTGTAACATCAAGAACAATATAGAAATATCTGGAATTTTTTAACATGGAATGTTTCTTCTGAATGCTGTTAAGAATGTTGTTGATTTGAAGTATTTCCGGACAGGATTAATGTTCTCCGTTTTGATTATTTATTCTAATAAAAAGAACGATTAAATTCCAGTTTAAGTTACAAAAAATAATAATAAAAGAATAAATTAAAACGAGAAAAAGAATTTTTATTCTACGTATTCAATCGGACTTGATCCTTCAACTTATTCTTTATCTTTTAACTTATCTGCACGAATATCCGACTTATTGCATGTAGGAATTGAGAAAATTTACATTTAAAAGCATAGATTTTGAAGTATAAGGGAGAGTTGACTATTGCATACTGGTCACCTAAATCGTACCTGATAGCTAGTTCGTTACATAAAATCGGTATGTATCGAAATAGTTATCAGGTACGATTTAGATGACCAGTACGCAATAGACAACTCTCCCTAAGTAACTTTTAATGAGGCATCAAAGAATGCGGAGTATATTTATACTGAATGTATGAATTAAAACCTATATGCCAACATTTGAATGCAAAAAAAATTCATATTACACTATTCATATAATAAAAAACATCTGTATCTTAGAATAAGTACAGTAAGTACACCTGCCTGGTAAAAAAGAGTACTTGTGATCACAAAGAATTCGTCATCACTAAACTTAGCACCATGAATGCTTTCTGTTTTTTTAGTTTACTGGATCGGAATGCCAATCACCTGCTTTTGTGTTCAAACATGGCATACAGTTTCATAAATTTTATCACATATTCAGAGATCTTGTTTATTCTTAAGTGGCGAAAAGCGGTATAATGAAGAGCCAACTATATAAAATATATATATAAATAATCATGATGAATATATATATTATTTAAAAAAAATAAAAGCTGTAGGATAAAAACTTAAAAAAAAAAAAAAAAAAAAATGTGGAGCATACTTTTGGAGTGACGTGATAACAATAATCCGATCAAAATTTCAATAATATGCAAATTTTAATGGTTTTCCTGAGCGAAGAATATATTTTATAGACACAATTCACAGAATTTAAAATAGTTTAAGTGTTTTTATTGATAAAATTTTTGTATTGTCATTTTTAAATTGTAAAGAAAAACAGCAACGTAGAAAGAAAAAATATATATATTATTTTTCCACTGTTAATTTTTTTTATTAGTTCCGAGTTTGTATAGCCGAAGATTTCATAGGATGAAATAAATTTCCAAGATTTTTATTCCTTATAAAAACTTAAAAAAAAAATTATAGCCGATTTGTGAATGGTAGCAAGATCATTTATATTAAATTATTTAATGTTTTTCCCATTGAAAAATTAGGAGAGAGTTGCCTATTGCGTACTGGTCACCTAAATCGTACCTGATAGCGATTTCGTAACATACTATATGTAATGAAATAGCTATCAGGTACGATTTAGGTGACCAGTACGCAATAGGAACTCTCCCCTAATAGAAAATAATCAGCAATTATATGGATTATAATTTTAAAATATGATAACTTATATGACGTTAGAAAAATAATCATAAGTTTTAATTATTTAATAAAGGAGAAATAAAATATCAGAATGGATTCGATTGAAATTTTTTTTCGTTAAAACGTTTTTCATTGCAAAATTTTCTACTTGTAAAACGATAGAAGACAAAAACAAACGTTAGAAATGCAATTAGAAACGTTAGAAACTTCAAGATAATAAAAAAAAAATATTCTTTCTTTTAACAGTTTAAGTGCCAAACCAATCTCGAAAACTTTTTCTGTTTGCAATGCTGTATGTTTTTTTTTTTTCAAATGTGACATTTTTCAAAGCAAAATGTCATATCTGAAAAAAATACATATATATACTTTTTTCCACAAAAAATTGCCTTAAAGAATTTCTATATACGTAACAACTTTTTTTAAAAAAAAGTTTAAATTTCCAATATTTATTCAAGTTTCTCTACGTAATTACAAAAAAAAAAAAGTATAACATTCCTCTTCGCGTATAACTTATGACTATACAGATTTTCCATAATTTAGCTACCTATCTAGCTGTCATAAGTTCAAGTACTTGACAGGCAAATTGATCACAATGGCATGTCGTATGCTTAGTTTAATAGGAAAATAACTTAGAAGCGTCTCGTTGCATACAAGAGAGAAAAAAACCGAGCTGAACGTTCTTAAATTTTCCTAAATGGTTAATTAAATCGACAAATTAATCGATATTAAATATAGAAATAACTTTTTGTACGTTGCTAATAGAAAAATCTAAATGGACTGTGCAAGAGCAATTATTGATCATATATTTGTAGTAATGAAACTGCATATATATATTCATTAACGTTGAATTCGGTTTTATGATCGAGTTACTTAACTAATGCTTAATATATTAATGCATATCATAAGCTGATTTCTTTTTAAACGACTACCTTTTCTTATATAATCGATATTTTATTTGATTAATTTTTTTTTTTTACTCGATTATCGAATCGAATTATCGAAATTTCTGTTTGGCTAAATTAAATTTTTAAATTTAAACTTTCAATTTTATTATAAAATAAAACTATATAAATTCGAATAAATGTTTGCTATAAAATTTTTAAATTAAATATTTGCACTCCTTTCTCGAAAAGAAAAGAAGTGCAGATAAAATATATATATATATATATATAACATTTTTGTAATCGTGTAATTTTGTGTTCACGTTTTTTTTATTTTCCTTAAATAATAAAAATAAAACGTGTTAAGAATTTTATTTTATTATTGTCGACATTAATTTTCATGGTGACAAACACGTGTTTCGTGGAATAGAATCAATTTTAGGATACTTAAAGCTCTTATATTGGCAAACGATCTAGAATCTGATATTTTTAAAACGTCCGAATCTTGGCAATAAATGAGAATTTATTAAATCAAAAAACGAAAAAAAAAGAAGTAACAATAATAATAATAATTCAATTGTGATTCTCTGCAAGTTTGATTTTCTTTTTTTAAAAAATGTCATTTTAAAGTGGGTTGATCTATCGATTAAAAATATCGATTGACGTAGTCGGAAGGAGAGAATTCGATTTTTAGAATTTAAAAAGAGGAATTAAAAAAAAAAACACTTTCCACGTGTTGCAGTCGGAATTGCATTTTATTTAAAATGAAAGGACAAATATAAATTAATATATGTAAAAATTAAACGGTAAAACTTTGCATACGCAAAGTTCTTTGAAGTCGTATCTTTATGTGTAAATTTAAACAAAGCGCCTGTAAAACTATCTTTCCTGCCAAGCTGAAAAAACATCCCGGTATGATTTATACCCAAAAATAAATATTTTATATTATGATAAAAGTAAAATTTATAGAAATATCAAATATATCTTAATTAAAAACGTCTACTTTTTATTTTTTTTCTCGACTTTTTATAGCTTTTATAGAAAATTAAACTAACAACAAAAATTATACTGATAGATAAATGCGTGTTATTATTGCAGACAGATAACTGAAGGATCATCTGCAATAAATCGAAATGCATTGTTTTATGAAAATTCTACGCTATCCTACAAGCAAATAAACTTGAAAGTCGAAAAAAGGAATAATATATTTGCATAATTTCTTACAAACATAGTTTATTGAAAATACGGGTGCATTCTTTGACATCGGTTTTACTGAAAATCAACTTTCTCGATTTATTTATTGCAGATATCTCTTCAATTATTACACTCTTTAATGATAATATTTCTTTCCTCTTATTGTAACAGAAAGTTACAACAAATGCAGTTTGAATTTCTGAATATTACCTGCAGTAAAATAAATAAATTTCGACTCTCTGATTCTCTCTCTCTCCAGTATATTGATTTTTGTAAATAAATATAAAAGCTTCTTTCAGTGATTTAAATATGCTAACATAGTAAATTGTAAACAGTAAATCAATTTATTGAATACATTTAAATGCGTGATGAGTAAAATAAAGCACGTTTCACAGTACGATCAATTTATTATTATTATTATATTTATTACTAAACCGAATTAAAAGAAAAAATAATTACAAGAACCAAACTATATATTTCGGTAAAAATAATGAAGTTAATTTTCAAGATTTAGGCGTGGTTTAATAAATTTTATTCTTCTTAATTTCCTTTCGTGACCTTACAGAATTTTCTCTTTGAAGTTGCGAAAGCCACACACAACATTTTATGTAAAAAAAAAAAAATTCAAAAGATTTATGTTTGCGTATGCATTAAATAGTAAAACTAGTTTACAAAGAATATGCATTATCACTTCCTCTGACAATATTTTAAAAAAATTTCAGACGTTTTCTATCGTAAATAACGATAATAATCGTATAATTTTCGTGTTAAACGTTATAAAAAAAAATGCTATAAATAATTACTGTTTCAAGTTTTAATAGTTAAAAAAAAAATTCATTAAAATTTTAAAATTTCTTCATTTTTTCTTAAATGTTTTATGAAAGATTCAGCAATCACGAAACAAAATAAAAATTTTTTAAAAATATCTGCAATTTTCTTGTCAAAGATGCAAAGGACAAGATTGTATTCTTAATTCGACTCAGTTTATAATAAAATTCTGGTAATTTTATATTGTTATAGCTTTAATAGATCGTATAGAAATTTTTAGAAACTAATTTAAGTATAAAATCCCATAAATTAATCTTAATTTATTCACTGTTCTATTTTAAACTGTTTAACGCGCAATGAAAATAAATTCTGTAGTTTTGAATTAAATATATATATATATTTCTACTTTTTCCTGAAAATTTAAATTATTCACTTATGACAGCCATTATAATAATCTGCTCTAACGAAATTATTTTACATTTTTGTAGCGAAATTAAGTTACTACTACGAATTTTTCCCACAGTTATACGAGTAATTGAGTTCATAAAGGGCACATGTTACAAATGATGAAATCCTTTTTCTGTTTGCGCTCTAATACTTAATCAAAGTAGAACATAATTTAAATCACACCTAACTTGAAAAGCGATATTTTTCTTATTTTATATAAATTAATTTTAAATTTTGCGAAAATTTATCAAGTTTAGCGTATCTTTATGTAAAGCGCCTGTAAAACTATCTTTCCTGCCAAGCAGAGAAAACATCCTCGTATGATTTACACCCCTGAAATAAATATTTTATATAATAATAATAATAATAATAAATAATTCAGAATACAAATTTATAATTTATAATAATATTTTTTTAAAGCAAAGTCGT
The DNA here is from genome assembly GCA_011317285.2 of Androctonus mauritanicus. Taxonomy (NCBI): domain Eukaryota; kingdom Metazoa; phylum Arthropoda; class Arachnida; order Scorpiones; family Buthidae; genus Androctonus; species Androctonus mauritanicus. Next base: position 9,823 of record WUQG02027543.1, read on the forward strand.
TAATTTCTTTGCAATTCTGTCACTTCTGTGATTTTCTATTACTGTTATTCACTTTGCAGAGTATTAAAGCATTAATTTTTTATATGTTATATAAAAAAAAAAAAAAATAAAGCACTATAATAATAAATATTTTATGAAGAAAAGATTATTTTCGACTATTTCAGGAAGTGTTGAGTTGAAAACGTTTTATTCCAGAAAGTTTCTATTATAACTTGGAAAATGTTAGTCGTTCACTTCAATTCCGTGCTAAAAATATCTTTTCATTCCTTGACGTGAGCAGTTACGTCATTCAATGAAACATTATTCTTTTGATTAAAAAAAAATTATTATTAAATAATTTAATACTCTAGAAAATTTAATTTCAGAACTCGATTAAAATGCGATTTTCAAGCATAATTTTCTTGCAAGAATTTCTCGAGTTTTACTTATAAAAATTAGATTAACAAATTTGCATATATTGTATTAACAAACAGGAATTTCTATCGATGATACAAAAACAATCACGGTTACTATTATAAGATTGTTTTTTCTTTAATTAATTATCTTCAATATAATATTTTGTACTGTTTTGTACGTGATTCTCTTAAAAAATTTCTCGATTTTTACTTATAAAAAAAATCTAACGCATATTGGATTAAAAAACTGTAATTTCTATTATCGATACAGAACAATCGCCGTTACTAATATAAATTTGTTTTACTTTAATTAATTCCCTTTAATATAATACTTTGTACTGTTTTGTACGCGATCTTCTCGAAAAATTATCCGATTTTTACTTATAAAAAATTTTAATTAATAAATTATATGTTGGATTAACAAACGGAAATTTCCGTTAATTACGTAGAACAATTACTGTTATTATTATAATGTTTTTCGTCTAATTCTCTTTAATATGATTTTTTCACTGTTTTGCATGCAAATTTTATATTGTATAAATTTTATCGCATATTTCAAAATACGGTTATAAAACATATCGCGAAGCAGTAAAAAATTTACATAATGAGAGTAATGTCACTTGTTGATTGTTTAATATTTTAGCGCACGACGAGCGTGATATTAGTTACGGATCTTTTGAATTCGTGAATCCTATCGTACAAAAATTTTATATTTTAAATACGATGATATACTTCTATGGCAATCAATCATTTCTACGCGACGCTTATTCAGAAAACAGTTTGACAAATTACCTGACAGTAAGTAAGAGGTCAGCCATCGTTACAGTTACCATGACTAATGATATATATATATTACTACAGCAACATTCGGTATTTTTAAATTAAAAAGAAATCATAATAAATAACAACAAAAAAAAATATATTCTATAATTTTGAATCTTATTCGAATTTCGGTTGTTTAAATATTAATTCAATATATATAACCCTACAAGGAAAGCCATGAAAATTATTTATTTATCATGAAACATGCATTGGATAAACGATATAAAATGCCCCAGAAGTGAAGCTAAAGTCTCTTTATATATAAAATAATGAAGAAGATATATTAGAAAGCTTCATGAAGGATTAATGGAGCTTTAGAGAATAATTGGTGCTTTTAAAATTTTCTTTCGTAATTACAGTTTGTCTTCATTTAAGAATGATATATATATATATATATATATATAATTTAATCCCTGCTCCTTAATGGTATTCTTTAATTAAAAAATATATATATATATATATATATTTTTTTTTTTTTTGCATATTGCGTCAAACTATGAAAATCCGCATTTTCTTTCCATTAGTACTGTACTGCGATTTTAACAAATGTCTTGGTATCGATTTTGATGTTCTAGCAGCGATGTTGGCCCGTAACCTTATTTTCGAATGCTAAGATTATTCCTTTCCTTATTTAGAAAACGGAACTAGCTGCATTCTATTTTATCCGACATCAGTATTAACTAAATTGCTTTTGGTGTTCGTTCTTTGGGACGTGAGACGATCTGGTATGCATTCGGTTTCAGTATATATTTTTTTAATTTAAAAAAAAATATTCTTCAATTTTTCTATGATCAAAGTAACATCGTTTTATTGTTGCGAATAGCAAACACGTTAAAGAAAAAAAAATCTGCTCATCTATATAGTTGTTCTATCAATTTTCTTATCTGGAGGACCTGCCGATCAAATATGTCTCGTCAGATAAAAAATGGTTCCTTGAAGTGTTCATTTAACTAAAAATTCTCTATATTTTTTTAAATAATCACCGTCGATCTTCGCAATTTTTAGACTGCTTGCATTATCTTTCAAAACTTCTCTTGTGCATTGTTATATATATATATATTTTACATGGAAAATATGATATGAAACATCATCTTAATTTTCGTTCCTGTATAGAACCTACCCATGCTTAGGAATAGTACAGTCTGTTCCGTTTAGAAGCAGATCGAAATGCTGCATCCGTATCTATAATAACATGCACACTTCGAACAGTAGTTGTACTAGAGAGATCATTATTATTATTATTATTTGAAGGGAAATGTTATCTAGTTTTTATTTATATAATATCAGAATTTTTTCCTCGTACTAGACATAATAGAAAATGATAAGTAAACACGTTAGAATTGATACAAATAAAAATTCGTGCACTTGTATCGATTTCTCTAGATGCGATTTTTTTATATCAGTGATAACGTTGCGAATAATTTCTATTCATTTTGAGAGCTTCCGAAAGCAGATACGTTTACAATAGTTTCAGTAATAGCTATTTTTGAGTAACAGATGGTTTCCAGAACGTTTCGTTCGATAAAATTTATAGCATTTTCATTTTTTTTTCTTTTACTTACAGTGAAAGCTTTGATCAAGATATTCGGAGAAAGCGAATCCGTCTTATCGCAATACTTTTATTATACGATGAAAATAAATCAAAATAATAACAATATTATAATAAAAACAAATATGAACGATAGAATAATGTTAAAACACGTAACATTTATTTATTAAAACTTAGCAGAACGGTTATAAAAAAAAGTAAAAAATAATTAAAGAATTCAAACCATATTTTTTAAGATATATCAATCAAAGTTAAGTGGATGAGAAATTTGACTTCGAAAGAAAGAAAAATCAGTAAATTTTCGTTTTATTTAACATATTTTTTTTTAATTTTTAAACTAATAAAAGAGTTAGATATCTTAACCTTAGTTAAGATATCCAAGAAAAAGTTGGTTATCTTAACGCTATTCGTAGCGCTCCCTAAATTTACTTTTTATGTGATGCATATTAATCTATACGTATTATTTAAATTAATAGCGAAAGAAAAGATAAATTTTTCGAATTTTCAAACAGAAAACAAAATAATTTATCAATAATAAGCAAAAAATATAGTTAAAAAACAGTCTGCTTTCGTTTAAACTGAAATCTGTTGGATGAACTAGAGTATTGACTGACAATTGGATAAACGAGATTTATTCTTTTCATATAAACAATATAAAAAAAAAAATTTATTTACTTAAACATAATCTAGTTTTATTATTCAGTTTTATATCCCATATATACAGTTTATTATACTTTGAACAAGCTAGAGTAGAATTTATGTTACTGTATATTTATAACAGTATAAAAATGACTAAAATTTCTTCTAATGATGACGAGGAGACGGAAGCTCTATTTGTGATTGTTAACCGATTATTTTCAGATAATAATTTTTATATTTTAAAATTCGATCGATATTAAACGACAGATAAAAATCTCTCATTGATTTTCGTTGATTGATGCAGCTTTAAGATAAGAGATGAAACCAAATTTCAATTAATGTACATAACGATAACAACTAGGAAGTAATTTAATTAACGGGATTAACGTTTATTAACTGATGCAAACAAATCGATACAGAATAAAGATGCAAGACGAATTAATTGCATAATAACAGCAAACATAAATAGAGTCGTTACGAGTGATTTTCGTCCATATTAATTTTTTTTTTATACTGATAGCAATGCAAGAAAAATGCATTTTGATTTCGGAAGATCGTTTCTTGACTGATATTAATCCATTCGAATTTTCGAATTATCATCACAGTTCCTAACAAAAAAAAAAAAAAAAAAAAAAAAAAAACAAAACTCTCCAAGTAAAATTCAAATCTTTTCTCGGTTTTCTGATGAGAGGAAAAAAAAAGAGAGAGAGAGAGAGAGAAATAATTCAATTTTCTCTAGAAACAAATCGAATTTTTCTATTACCAACCATTGTAATGGAACTTCAGCGAATGATAAGGATCTTGTAGAAGAAAAAAAAAAAAAATAGTAACGAGTTTCATACGATGATGATCTTTTCTGATAACGTTGAATGGATTCGATACTGTGATTTTCAAAATCGACTATTAAATATAGAAACGGCATTAAATTTTGCTAGCGATTTTTTATTTTGGTTAAAAATGGCGATTCCGTGCGAGATTTTTAACTCCAAAAAATATTAAAAATTCCGAGTTAATTTAAACTGTTTATGCTACATTTTTAACTTTATTACGAATTTGTTTATTCTGTGAGTGACCTATAAAGAAAATTGCGTGATAAAAATAGCATGACAAAGAAAATGTTCTTCGTTAATAATTATGTCCATTATATATACAGTATATATACTCTACAGTCTACAGCAAACTACAGAGTATATAGAATAAATAAATCAATATATATATATCACTTATATATATACTACATATGTAAGTTAAGAAATAAATTCGTGCATAACACCTCAACTATTTCCTTTGTAGTTAGTCAATTATCTAGTGAATTTAATGATTTTTATGAGTTTAAATTTGTATAATTTTTTTGCATGTTTTAAATTTTCGGTTATATAATTCTAAAATTTTTCGAAATATGCTTAAAAATAGCATTCTACTGGTTAAGCATATTAAACTAAGATATGGCAAGAATTATCATCATGGTTTATAAACACAGTTAATATGGCACGGATATTACTTTGTTTAGTATCGAGTAAATCATCTTCTCTTTTGATAACTAATTCATATATTTTTATCGAACAAATAAGTAGCACATAAGAACAAATTATTGTATTGAACAGGAAATGGAAGTCTTTATGAGACAGCTGCGAGTACCATATAAATCTTCCAAAATGAAGTGCTTCTATTAAAGGAAAGAACAATCTCTCCATTTTTTCCGAAAGAACAACGAAATTTATAACAATAAATTACGGCGTGGTTTATATATATATATATATAGCAAACGTTCTTAGAAAACAATCTCGCTTTAATCGAAAAATGATTAAAATCTGTATATATTTATATATATATACTTCATCGATGAACAAAGAAAAAAAATATTGAAACGGTAACAGAAATGTAAAAAATTCCATTTTTTAGTTTATTAAAAATTTTCTAACGTAACAAATTGAAAATAACAATTAAAAAAATCAGTAGAAAATTGAAAATTTTTGAGAAAATTATTGTGAAGAAATAAATATTGGCGTTGGCATTTATACAAACTTAATTTTTCTAAATAAAAAAAAAATTATCATTACTTGTTTCATCTTAATTTTAATTTTACGTCAAAAGATTTTAAATTTCTTAAAAAAAAAAAAAATAGCATTTTAATTATTAAAGAATGCTTGCACGACAAAAATGAAACTTATAAGAATCTCTAATAATAACATGTTTACAGAAGCTTTTGTTTTGTTTATAATTACGGCTATTTTCGTGGTTGAACTTTATGTTAACACGAAGATGGGCGTTATCCGAATAATATTTACCTCATTATTCATTTGGTAATGTCCTATTTTTAATGACATACCTTGCGCTTTTTATTTAGCGAAACGCGAAATAGTTAAAGAAAAAGAAAATAAATAAAAAAAAATTTATAATTATCTTCTCGTCGATGTAAACTAGTACTTCGTAACAAATGCAGCCAAATTGGATTTCGAGCGGTTTTCCGAAAATCCAACTTAATGCGATTTTGTTTCGTTTAAATAATTTAAATACTGTATTAAATATTAAATTTATTTCGATGTTGAATAAGCTAATTCCGAAAAATCCGAGTTAAAAACACAATTAACAAACCCTATCAGAGTAAACATCATTAAATCTTGTATCCGCGTAATGATCTGACTTTGGATCGGATCCTGTTTGAGATGCGAAAAGCACTTGCATTCTAACCGAATAATAAATCAAAATTTTTCATAATTTTTGATAAAAAATAACTCTTTTTTTCAGCTTATGAAGTGGAATAATATAAAAGATGGAGAGACTGATCATTTTCTTTGAAATCTAACAAAGTACGATGGCTGTTCATCATTTTATTTAAATATTTTTCTTTAATAATTTTTTTAAAAAAGATTTAAAAATTAATTAAAAAACATGAAAAATTATATATTTTTTTGCTTAAAATTTATATCTTATTAACAGCATACATTTCATATTCGTACATAAATACATTTTTGCAAACTACGATGATTTTATTTTTTTTGTAACTTTATACTTTTATAGTTTTTAGTAGAAAATTATTTAATCATATGATTCAAAATTTAACATAATTCGTGAAATAATTCTCGTTACCAAGACAAAAATTGATGTTTTGTATGCACGATTAATAAATAAAAATACGCGAATATCGGGACAGAGTTACTTGTTAGAGTATTGATGATGTCTTAGATTCGCGAACAGAAAAATGAATACTTTTAAGAGGTTTATTTATTGTATTTTCGATGAATTTTCATAAGTAGAGACTAACAATCACAGAGCAGAAAAACAACAGTGATCACGTAACGTTTTCTCAAAGCAAACTTAACCATCATCAGTGCAGGAAATTCCATTACAGTAAAGTGGATCATTAAACATCATAATGGGGTTTCTCTAACGTGGTTATGATTCAATATTTATTTGTCAGAAACAGGTTTAATTGATCAGAAAAATATCCAGATAAATTGCTTCCTTCTTTATTGATGAACGTTATTTTTTTTTTTTTTTCGTTTCTGGATTAGTGGCCCCATAGATAAAGAATGAACAAAGTAGTATCCTAAATATAATATATAATTTCTAAGCTGCTCACAGTTGGGGTTTAATATTCTGTTTAATAGTTTTATAGTTTAGTATCCTGCTTAATAATTTAGTATTCTGTTCAGTTTAATATCCCTCATACTTTGGTATCCTGAATATAATATATGATCCCTAAGCTACTCATAGTGGGGTTTGGTATCCTGTTTTATAGTTTAATATCTGCTTAATAACTTAGTATTCTGTTTAGTTTAATATCCCTCATACTTTAGTATTCTGAATATATGATCCCTAAGCTACTCATAGTGGGGTTTGGTATCCTGTTTTATAGTTTAATATCCTGCTTAATAATTTAGTATTCTGTTTAGTTTAATATCCCTCATACTTTAGTATCCTGGATATAATATATAATTTCTAGCTGCTCATAGTTGGGGTTTAGTATCCTGTTTAATAATTTTATAGTTTAGTAACCTGAATATAATATATAATCCCTAAACTGTTCATAATTCGGGCATAACTTCAAAATCTATGAGAATATAACTGAATTAAGCGTAAATATATTTTTATACGCATAAAAATAAGGTAAACAAACAACTACAATTATAATGCTTATCAGTTGTTGAAAGAACAACCGGATAACAATTTTCGAATTTTAAAAATAATTTTTTGAGAATGTTTAATTATCACGTTCACTGTTTGTTTATGAATTGGACGTTAGCCAGACGGATAACAAACCATCTGGCTAACGACAATGAGTTGCAACATAAATGCACTAAAACCGAATAAATTAGCAATTACTTATATATATATATATATAATTAATTTTTTGAATCGATTTCCTAAAAAATCGAATAATTCCATTTGTATATGGGGCACAACTTGCGTTACAACTTCTACGTCGGTGCCGTTATCAAAACCGATATATTGCATCGCAGTATCGCTTTCTATGCCAGTTATTTAAGCTATAGACAGTTCGAATTATGTAGGAAATAAAAAAAAGAAAATAAAAAAACTGTTGATAATAGCGTGTCAGAACGTCGTTACCGATTCTTAACGTATCGATCTAAACACATACGAAAAGATTGGAAGATGTTCAAACTACTCTTGCCAAATTTGCAATCTATTTCTTGTTATTTTTTCGTTATAAATCTATGTAAATCGGATATTTCATTAATTAGAGAATGAAATATCAGATTTTTTTAAAGTAGTTTTTGACCTAGAAATCTTTCCATTATCGTTCCTAAGGGTCGAATCGTGTTTCGACCACATTTGGTTTTGACAGCTTCTATACTCGTAGTTGGTTGGTATCGATCTTGTGGCATTTTAAATGTAAACAAATTATAGCATGCAGATTCTATCTTTCTCTCTTTCTCCAATGTACGCAAATTTATAGGCCAATTAAATCAGAAAATAAATAAAACCTTAACATATTCCCTCCAACGTATATACGATTTTTGCATTACAAATTTTTTTTTTTTAAATACAGTTTTCTGGCAAGTTTTATAACTTTTCGTTCTTTATCAATTTTTTATCGTGCTTATTAATATTTTAAAGATTATATCATCTAAAGGATAAAACTATTTCGGTATAAGTTTGTTTAATTATTTAAAGTAATAACACGTATGCAATATCAATCTCATCTCTCACAGGATGCTTATTTTTTTTATTATTAACCATAATACGTAAAATTATAAATAAACTATAGAATAATTCTATTTATTACCGAAAATTTTCTTGAGTTCTTAAAACATAAGTTCGACGTTATTTAAAATTTATAACAATTTTTTTTCCTCGTTAAAAAAAATAATAATAATAAGAAACCTTGGCAGGATTTTACTTTACCTGCCGTAATTACAATATTAATGTTTGATTGTTACTGTTTGTATTGTTTTTACTGATACTGTTAAAACGGTTGAGGTATGTAATTATGTGCAGAGAAATTAATGTACTTGAGCGTTTGAGCGGAAACATTCGACTTATATCACTCAAAAATTTTGCTGTCATACGTGGGCAGATAAAGTAAAATCTTGTCTTCAGTTGTGCGTAATTTTTACATGATGCCCCTTTAATCATGCACTTTATACCGTACATAAAATTACGTGATTTTAGCTAGTTAACCTTGCATATTAATGAATCTCGTACATAAATATAACAGGAAAATAACAGAATTTAAATAGCGATCGCATCGATAACGTCATATACAATGCACAAACATTTAAGATTTTTAATCATTCTGCATAATGTTAGCATTGGTAAAACCGATACAAAATAATTTTTTTTTTATGTAGAATGATTTATGTAAAGTTAGAATAAAAAATAATTACGAACGTAACGCATTTCGGTCAAGTAACAAAGAGCGCATTTTGACATTTGATATAGTATGTCACCTGTCACTCATCATTACCGATCCTGAACTTGTTCTACTAATCAAATCGATGTGTACCTCGAACTCATTACCTACAATATCGATTATACTTATTGATAAATCGATGGAATATAAAAATATATCGAGCTAAATTACGTACAAATAATAAAAAAAAAAAACTATAGTTGAGTTATTATATAAATCTACCGCTAACCTAGTTATATAAGAAACCGTTCTTACCTTGATTTGTAGATTGGTTGGATTCGCCTAACAGTTCGGCAGCTGGTGAACTTTGTGTCACGACATCGACGTCTAAACTTAATCCTCCGCTGGTACGAATGGCACACACGCCGTTCGGTTTGTTGTCGTTGTCACCGAGCGTTTGAGTTTTATTCGACGAGTTACCGTCACATTTTACGTTGTGAGAGGTTATGGAATCGGACAGACTACACGCTATATCGGTAACGGGAACGGGAGTATCTGAGTCGTCGGTGATTACAACAGCTGGAGGTACTCTTGTTTTAGCTGACGAAGAACGGACGGATTTCGGGCGTGTGTGTATAGCCTCCTCTCTGATCATAGTGGTCAATCTGTCTGCAGTCATCTAACAGATTACGCCGTTCAGTCACATTGCCACCATTCCAACCATAGCAAGGATTTCGGATTGTCTGCTTTCTGACTGATTTTGACGGTTGCGCACACTCGACTACTACTGGTTTAAGGTATTCGACTAGGTGGTAAAGCGCCCGCGCATGCGCCAATTAACTCCACTATATCTTCCTTCACTTCGACCGGCTTTGTTTTATGTACAGAATTTTCTAAATATTTACATTAAAAAGAAAAAAGAAAAAAAAAAGAGGATGGTTAGATAATGCGACATTTAGAGATTTAGCGACATTTTTTAATGCGCTCGTTTGACACGAAAAGTAAATTTTTAAACGATTTGAGTGGATTTATAAATTCGAAAATAATTCTTACGGATTTACGGAATGTTTTATACTGATTTTAATTTTAATCAAATTTTGAACGTTATCGTATAAAAATTTAATGATTTTATTAATCTATAATATATACAGTATATATAATTTATAAAAATTTATCTAACAGAGATTCGATTAAATTATTATAAGCGAATGTATCGAAATTAATTATGAATATTAGTAAGTGGAATGATAGTAGACTTTTCCATTTATAACCTCTAGAAATGAGGATTTTCTGTCTTTATAGACTCTGGATGGCGAATTTGAATCAGGATATTTTGTTTAAAGATAAAAAAAAAATTTTTTTTCATATTTTTGATTTTCAACAAAGTGTCCTGATTCCTATATAAAAAAAATATTCTCTGTTTTTCTTATAATAAACATTTTAAAAGATATTCATAATTAGTGTGTTGTGAAGTCTATAGAAATGAGGATTTTTCCGTCTTTATGGATTTTGGATGACGAATTTGAATCGGGACATTTTGTTGAAAATCAAAAATATGAAAAAATTTTTTTTTTATCTTTAACAAAGTATCCTGACTCAAATTCGTCATCTAAAGTCCGTAAAGACGGAAAATCCTCATTTCTATAGACTTCACACTTCTCTAATTATGAATATCTTTAAAAATGTTTATTATAAAAGATATAGAGAATATTTTTTTATAGAGCAGCATTTTTCAAAGCACAATTTGCAGACCCCCGAAGTTCTCAAGTTTTCTACGAAACTATAAAGAGTCATTTTAATAATAGACATATATAGAAAATTCAATAAACCATGTGTATAATTACATGGAAAAATATAAATATTTGAACTAGTGCACATGTATTTTTGTACTTATTGTATATCGTTTCAGGTCCTGAGTATTTTCCTACGTTTGAAAAACATTGATATACACTATATGTATGTTACAGGCATTACAGGATATGCCTAAGAAAATTGTTATATGTAGATAAGTTTCAGAAATATCTGAACATTCTTGAAAAAAATAATAAACTACGTTATTTCTTTTACCTAGAAATATCACGAAGTGACTAACCAGGTAAGTATGGTTATGCAAATCATAACAAGAATTCAAATCTGCATTCTGTCTAATTAAAGATCCGCAGGCATATTATATTTAATACTGAACTCTATAACATTCATCAGAGTATAGATGAATACACTTCTTTGTTTAGTAAAAATACTCATTTTTATTTTTGTTGGTATCATACTTTGGATTTATAAAATTTTATAAACATAACGAGAAATTATAATTTGTTATCTTTTGTTTTACTATATTAAGGGATTATTTCTATAATTTTAAGATTTATATTCAATAAAACTAAAATAATGTATTGTTTTTCTTTCATAATTACATGAAATTATTAAATAGAACACCTAATACATGTTTATTCATTCAACATTTTTATTTATGAAGTTTTACTCTGCGGATTTTGTTTTATAATTATAAATTTTATGTGTAACTGCTTTATGGATTTTTATATTAGACGAAAATGTATTCCAGAAGAAATTTCTCCAAAAAATTTGATAAACATAACATAAGAAAAAAAAGAGATAGTAGTATAAATTTGAGTACTAAATAATACAGGACAATAATTCATGACTCATAGAAAACGCACTATATATTGAAAAAATAAAATTAGCCATTCTGGCAAAATACTCCTCCTTACATATAGTAATGATTTCTGAGAGAAGAGCGGAATGAAGTTATTGTCTGATCTATTTTAAATATCAACAAACTTAAAATACAATAATTCAAGAATTAATGTGCAGAGAAATGTGTTTATGTTACTGACATTAATTTTTTAAATAACTTTTTTTCAATCAACATAATAAATTGTATGTTAAAATATCAAAATTTAAAATTAAAGTTTTAGTAAATAAAAAAATCTTTAAAGTTCCTTTGCTTTGAAAATTTCAATTTCTTCTTTGTTGAAAAATCTTGTCATTGTTTCAGTGATATTATCTCTTCTACTATTCCATATAAGCTTACTATAGCTCTAAGGTTATAAGATTAAAGTTTAGCTATTACATGTAATTTTTCTTACCAGTTTATTATGTTGATTAAAGAAACATTATTTAAATTAATGTTTCTAACTTAAATACATTCTTCTGATTAATTCCTGAACTATTGCATCTAAAATTTTTTTGACATGCTTTATATATTAAAAATTGACAATTATCTAAGTTTTTATACTAAAATTATCAAGATAAATTTTAATATTTAAATGTCTTAATTTTTAAATTTTTTTTCTAGATTTACTTAAGCGTAATCAGAATATGCCTGATTTTAGGATATGCTTAAAAACATATTACTGTATATATATATTCTTTCTATATAAATATATAAAAATAATTCTCCAATAATATAAATTATATTACAACAAAATAACTGTTAAAATAGCTATTTTTTTAGCCTATTTTCCGAAAGAAAGTAAAGTTTACAAGATCACCATGCTGTTTGCTGGATGTTATCTGTATTCTTCATTTAATGAAATTTTGAATTAATCAGCAGATTTCCACGAAAATTCCAATGAATGTTCTGCCATTAGATGTTATCTCAATACTCTATCTTTAGCTTTTAATCTCGAAATTTAAAATGTAATATAGTTCGGGAATTAATCAGAAAAATGTATTTAAGTTAGAAACGTTATTTTAAATAATGCTTATTTAATCAACATAATAAACTGGTAGCAAAAATTACTTGTAATAGCTAAGCTTTTCGACCAATTTTAAAATTATTGTGCACTCAAACTTCTGGGATATTAATCCCTGAATATATCTTGAATTAATTAATTCGATAAAGATTATATCTCATTGACGATATATATATTTTAATTATACTTTTTTAACGATTCCAAATTGGCGATCACGTTTAGAAAGTAGATAATTCTTTTCAGAACTATTTATTCACGGATGATTCTGTTTATGATATTATACCCATAGCAGGATTTACATATAAATGTTTTAAATGTTATTTGAGGCTTTAACAAAAAATAATATTTATAAATATTTAATTCATAATGAGATTTGACACCACGATCTTTTAAAAGTGTTTCTCAAGCTAAAATCATTTGCATATCATACTTAGGATTTTTACTATATCAATTTACCATCTTTGAAACTTTTGCTGTACGTTATCACTATATTATCTTTAGTTTACATTTTTTCCATATATATAGGGCCTATATATTGTGTATGCTATAACAAAAGATAATTTTGAAAACTCAAGTGCTGATAGATATATTGTGTCTATTTTAAAACATTTTTTACGATATATTTTTTTAATTTATTTACCTTCGCGTACCACGTGAAATCATATCGTATATCACTGGTATTACATTTTGAGAAATGCTGCATGAAGGTATTAAATTTGAGCACTAGAAAAAGGAAAACTGTTCAATACTTGTTTTACTCTTGTAATTCTATATGATTTACAGGAACGACTGCTGAGATCACCCATATTTAGTGTTGTTACTCAATATGATTTATAGAACAACTGCTAAAAGCATCATTTTTTATCGTTGTTTTATGCCATGGGCCTATATTGAAGTACTGCTAAAAGCACCTGTGTTTAAGTCTCTGTAATAAATATATATAAAACTTGCTATATGAATTATTTTCTAACTCTTAGTTATTTATGTATGCTGAATATTCCGGTGTATTACATAGAAAACTGCTAAGAGCGATTTTTATTTTATCATTCTTTATGATTTATAGAACAATTTCTGTAAGCACCCACTTTCTACCGTTGCCTGTTCATATGATTTACAGAATGCCAGAAGCAGCCAAAGTTTTAACCTTGTAATTCTATCTAATACTGTACACTGCATAAATTTTTAGGTCCACCTTGCTTCACCGTTGTTGTTATATGTGATATAGTATAAAAGCTGTTAGAGATACTCATTCTTTATCTTGTTATTCTATATAGTACAGTATGCATGCATAAAACTTTATAACAAATATGCAATGATAAATATAGAATAATATATAAGTTAAATAAACTATTATTAATTTTTAAAATGCCAATAATTTGTTCATAGTGTGCGCGATACTAATGTGAATGGAGCAAAAAATTCATATATTTTTCTGGTAGAAAATAATATCATTTGAACTGCTACAATTAAAATAATGTTAAATTTATGAGCTGTGTTTCGTTAGCGAAGATTGCGAGTTATAATGCGGTCTTAAAAGTTGTTTAAATTATAGAATGTAAATTAAAAAATTAATAACTTCATTCTATATAACATGCTTCGTTTAAAAATATAATTATATTCGACCTTAACATAGTTCTTTTAGTATAAAGTAGCTGTGTTCGTGCTATACTCATCTAGGTCGGAATGAGAACAATTAAGTTATCTTGCGGAATTTCCATCAGTATAATCACATTCTGATTTGATCAACTAAGCATAACATAAAACATTCGATATTTATGAGAGTTAAGAATGTTAAGCATCTTCAGTTTTTACAGTACAGAAATTTCATTTGCATTAATTCTCCTTCTAATTTAATTGAGAATAGTTAAGTTACTTTTAATTACAGTTTCGTTTATGAAAATATTTGACACTATTTTCTACAGATTTTTGAAATAAAAAACGAACTGGAGAAAGTTTTAAATTTGATTAATAGATTTAAACTTTTTTGTTCGTCCATAGAATGCAGAAATAAAAGTTTTAACCAATAAGATTGAGTGAAAATGCCGTAAAGGAATAAATAAATTGAACTCTTTTCAGTTGTTTTTTTTTTTTTTTTAAGTCAAATAATCGTTATAAAACTTTGTAAATGCATAATTAATTGACGACTTTTAAAAATTATAAATGAAATATTTATTATTCATCCAAAGGTGTGGCAGAGTTAACAAGACTCAAATTTGACTAATAATAACTTTTAATTTACCAGCTAGTTTTATATAGACTGTTTCGACACTTGGAAATTATTATTATTTTTTAAATATTATCTGAAGACTTGCGGTTTTTTTAGTAAAGAATTTTATATACTCTTGGCAAGAAGATTAAAAGAATTTGGAAAATTTTATAAAATTATATTACTACGCCCAATTGATTTATTTATCGTAATTTTTACTTTCTAGAAACAAATCGTGCGAAACATCCCAGTCGATAACTCAGTCACTGTCGTTAATTATCCGTACTGAATTTAATTTATAAAAGACCGATCGATATTTTACAATTTATTCTATAGAAAATTATACAAATAAATTTTATCCAAGATCAATTTATTTTTCATCCGAATCGATGTAGAGAAAATTTGGTATCGAAGTTTAAATCCTTCCAAACTGATTTATAATATCGATTATTTAAATTTCCCCATTTAATTTTTTTTTTATTATATTTGCTTTAGATACTGGCAAAAATTCCATCTACGAATTTCGGTATGAAGTCTTGCAAGTGCATTGCATAAGGTTAGCTGACTCCAGAGGTTTATTTCATAAAGCTAAGAGACATGTTTTAAATATTTATAGCATCAAATATTCATGAATTTTTCTTCTAGAATAGACAATAACCGACAACATGTAGAAAATTGTTTTACCGGACTTAAATATTCAATATTATTAATACATATATAAATATATTATATTATGCATTTCATTTCTTTGTTCGCATTCAAATTTAAATTGGTAATTTGAAAAATTCTATTAAAATTTCGAAAAAATCGGAAATTTCTTCAAGTAAATAACAATAATAATAATAATAATAATTGGCCATATTAAATTTAAAATTTATAATTAAAATAAAAGGAAGAAAAAATAGCTATATGCTATAGTAACGTATACACAACTTTATAACTTAAAACTAGGACGGAATTTTGTCACTAGTAAGATTTAGAGCCTATAAACTAAATCCTAGTTTGGAAAGAATCCAAATTCAATCTAACAGATCCTTGTAACCATATTTTATATACTGTATATATATATATATATATATTTATTCATTCTCTAAATGAAAATAGTTTTGCTATCGTGTAACAAATATTAATAATAGTAATTAATACGCCATCAAATTTAAAAGTCTAAAATCTGATATACTTCCTTAAATTAAATAAATTTTATAAAATCGAATTGTTTAAAACTTATATAGAAGCTAATTCTGAACTACATTTTTAATTTTTAGCAATTATATATAATTTTAAAAGTTTGAAGAATAAAATTGGTGGTAGTAATATCTTTATACAAAGATATGTAAATTTTCTGTATTCATTTATTAAAATTTTTCATTCGTACGAGGAAATAAATTAATGGAGTTCGTTTAGATGGTTCATGCGATAACTATGAAATAAAATGTTTCAGTTTAAAGGCTGCGATTGTCACACTCTTCAAGTAATATAACTTAAATAATAAATTTATATATTCTTCGATGTATGCAAAGAAAAATAATATAGGCCTATATATTTTCGGTCTTTAGGGGAAAATTTTTTTAAATATTTAATATTATTTGAGGTATAACCACGTTTTTCAGAAAGACTTTCGATCATTGTTCAACAGTTTTTGATTTTGTATATCTTGATGCAGAAAAATAGAATAGTTTATTCTGTAATTAACAAATGTAAAAGTCTTGCTTGATAGACTCATTCTTCAAGAAAGTATTGATGTGCTAATGGAAGACAATGGATTAAACATCCTACAGACATAAATTAGCATAAATAATCTACTTGAGAATTTTCGGAAATTTCTGAAAAAGGCAAATGAAGTACAGATGCGAATGAAAATGGAGGATCTGCGTGTGAAGCAAGAGATATATGAGAAGATGTGCGAAAAGCTGCGTTGAGTAGATGAGAATATATGTAACGTGGAGGACGTATGGATCTGCATCAACCATAATTTTATTTCAACTTAATTTTCAATCTATTAGAAAAAAATAAAAAATCAAATTCAGATATAGTTAAAGCCCAATTAGTTATCGCCATAGTCCAAGTCTGTTCTATCTTTTTTTTTATAGCGTAATATATTTTCTTCTACAAACAGGCAATAAAACTTTTATTATATTAACTTTAAATGTTATCATTAGTACTTAGAACGACATATAGGCGTAAACAGTATTTTTCTAATAAAATATTACTTCCGAATCGTATAATTTTAATTAATATAAAACTATAAAAAAATGCAAGTCTGATTTATAACAAGTTTTAGAATATAGTTATTTCTCTAAAAACAAATTTATCATTAAAAAATATATATATAAAATATTGTTAACGGAATATCAATCGTTGATCATAAAAAGTAAGATTAATTTCAGACCGAAAAATCGAACTGTATGAGCAAACATGCTTCAAATTGTTGTTATTAGTTACTGTATCCAAAAATTATTATTCTAAATTGATGTAGACCTGCACTTAATTGTAGAACAGACAGACATTTAATTACTGTTCTCAGATAATGAACTCTGCATAATAAAATAGACTTAAACATATAAAACCTTAAATAATTTATTTCTTTATAACCAAACTCCAATTAACTTAATTGGGTTATCTTAATTGTGATTGATAGGTATTTAGTCCATTATCTATAGAATTTCTGAAGTGGTTAAAATAATAATAATAATAATAATAATAATAATAATAATAATAATTAGCCAATTATTTAATAAACTTTTTTTCAATTTTAAAATTATTATTTTGTCTGTTATTTTAACATCTGTCTAAGATGAGAATTTTATTTATATATTTATATTATTAAGAACTTAATTTACTTATTCCATTTAAAAATAGATGAACCAATACGACCTTTATAACTGAAAGAATCAAAGAGCGATGAAGTTGGACGTTATGGTTTTTATGCTAAAAATAAATGTATGTTGATTTTTAAACAATATCATCAATAGCTATAACGCTGTTCTAAGAAAAATAATCCCAGAAGAAATGGCCTAGTTATTATTTGAATGTTAAATATGACGTCAAACTGAACTGGTTTCGAATAAATCGATTGAAATTTTTAATTTTAGAATATTAAAATTTTAAATTCAATATAATTATTAAAATTAATAAAATGAAATGAAACATACGCGATCCAGTTTTTCATTATGATGATGTCTTTTAATCCGGTTAATTAATTTTCATTAAAAAAAACAAAAAAAGATACTCTTATATCCAAAATAATTCAATTCCTCAGCTTATTTTAATATTAAATTATAAAAATTGTTTGTATAATTTTTTTTAATTAATAAAATTAAGATTATAAAATGGAATATTCGTACAAGAAAATAAATAAAAAAATTTATTAGAATTTGTTCATCAATAAACTGGATTTTTCTTTACTTCTTTCTCCACTTTCCTGATCCAATTTTTTGCTCCTCGTACGTAATCAAGATAATGTGTTTAATGATGTGAGGTGTGATCAATGTGTTTATGTTTCGTCGGGTTAAAAATGCGGATTTTCGAATTATATAATATAATTATTGTTAGTAGATGAGAAATTTATTTTTAAAATATTATATTCAAGATGGATTTAAACGGATTTATTTAATATTAAAATGATTAAAAGTTATTTAACGATAGACAATTTCTTTCATCAAAATTGGATGAACTATTGTGTGAGCAAGGCCTTTAAAAAAAAGAAAAATAGTTATAGCAAAAACTTGATAGAACATCCTTTCAATAGAGGGCAAAAGTAATATGTCTCCTTAATGTGAAAGAATAGTATACAGCCATACCCCGAGTTATGGTTCCACGATTTATGGGCGCTTCGGACTTACGTACATTTTGAATTGCCGCCATTCTCCAAAGTCACGTTTAATTTGGAGTTATGGCTCTTTAGCAGCATATTTTTGAAAAAAATAAAAAATAAAAAATTAATAATGCTTTCTTTTTTCAGAATAAGGCCTATGGTATTTTTTTTAAGTTATAAATGCTTTATGTATGCTAATTATGCATTTATATGACTATTGCAGTCCATTACATATAGTGTGAAGTCCATAATAGAAGCACTGTCCTTTTTTTCACATAAGTGAAAAAAGACAATGCTTCTATTATGGAAATTTTTGAGTTATGGCATTATTCTAGAACTTAAGGTGATATAATTTCGAGGTATATCTGTATCAAGTTTCAAATTACAGTTGGGAGACTTGAATCTTCCTCTTTTCAAAGTTTTTATAATTATACAAATGATATTCTTTTATTCTGTAAAATGCATTTATTTAATTAAAATATAAGTTTTTTTTTTTAATTCTGTATAATTTTTATTCATGTAAATTATAACAAAAATGTTTACAAAATTTATCTTCTGCAATATAAAAATAATGAATAAAATAAGAATATCTTTAAAAAAATAATAATTTTGGTGGTTCTATTATACTGGTTTTACTATTAATATATCTTTGTTAAAAATCTTTATTTAAATTAATAAAAATTTATTAGCAAAAATCGTATTTAAAATGATGTGTGCTGAGCATCGATGGTTTTCTGTATGTCTTCTATAAGTAATCTCTATATTAAGAATACCTGTGCCCATAGAGATAGAAGAATAGTATATCTAGAGGGCGCATCTCCTTTAGTCGCCTGAATGGAAGCAGTTCCATTCAGGCGACTGGGAGATATGGAGATATTGGGGCGTCTTTCTAATCCAATATGGTGGTCCAAACGACCGCCATATTGGATTAGAAAGGCGGGGCAGCGATATATATAAATTTTTCAGTTTTTTTCTTTACGAAATGCATATATATGCCAATACAGATATGCCATATATATATATATATATATTGGCATATATGCAATATAATAGATATTTCACTATATTGCATATAATGCAATATCCATTATATATATTGCATATATGAGGAGCTACTATTCAAAAGAGCAGTGCCGGATTAAGACCCTTAGATGCCCTAAGCACTAACTAATTTTGGTGCCCCTTACACTTATAATTCAAAATATTAAAACAATAATAAACCATAAAATAAAATTTTATCTATCAAAAATTCCAAATTAAACAAAACTGATAGTAAAAAGGAAAATAATAATTATTTCTGTATGCTTCCATTTTATTTATGGCGCAATAATTTTCTCCTACTTTTTCCCATGCAAAGTCTTTGATCAGATCTTTATGATTAATCTGACATAACACGTCTGCTTCTATACATAATAAAGTTAAGGCATCCAGCCTGCCTTGTTGCATAGTTGTTCTAAGGGGATTTTTAATATATTTCAGCCGAGAAAATGAACGCTCACCTGACCATTAATGTTAAAAATATACGAAAGGCAATATCTACATTTGGAAATGCACACTCAATATTGTCTTCTATAACTATTTTATAAAGTTTAGCATGACTGAATCTTGTTTTTACATTTTCTATTGCACTGAACTTATGGTGTACATATAAATGAAATTGCTAAAATTCAACTGAGAAATTACTGTTGAAGTCCTCTGGGTAAGCATCAATCAGTTTTTGACAGCATTGACAATACCTTTCAATGTTAGATGATGATGAAGTGGCATTATATGGCAAATAACTTAGAAAACAAAATCTCTCTGCTGTTTCTTTGTATATATCTCCTCTACTTTTCATCTCACTTTCAAGTTTGTCAAGAATTGTGTAAAAGGTGCTGATACGAAATTTATCTCTGGCATTCAGATA
>WUQG02027554.1:0-11157 GCA_011317285.2 Androctonus mauritanicus
AACCTGGAACGAAGATTACCGATGACGTATGTCACCGCAACCGTACTAACTGACCGGTTAGTATTTCCGAACACACCTTTAGTGTTCTCCCTGAATGGAAAGTGGCGTTATCTGTTGACAAAAAAAAAAAAAAAAAAAAATGAGATGAAGCTTTGTACTCATGGGACTTTCCAATATTTGCTTTTGGCTTGATCTGCCTGTGTTTTTGGCGATCGTTGGTTTTTTGAAAATATCTGAAAAATGAAAGTTTAAAAATATATATATTTTTAATAAAATATATTTTTTAATAAATATATTTTATTATTTTACACACAATTTCCCTGATGATTTAAGGAAGGCTTTTTACAGGAAGTAGTTTACATAAAAATATTTTAATATGATCTATAAATTATATGTATTACTTAATACAAAAACAGTACCGTAATTTACGTCTGCGATAGAAAATATGTTCTAAATTAAAGTACTAGATAGGGAAAGTAGCGACACTCCGCCGTGGCAGTCGTGTTTGTTCAAAGAGAAGTTTTGGCGTCTGATAGTAAAACAACACATTGACATATTTAAACCATTTATATGAAATTTTTTGGACTTAGCTTTAAAATTTTACTATCACTTATTATTTTTATTATTATTAATTTCTTTATTTTATTTATTTATTTGTTAATGTCTATGCAAGAAGTGCATTAACATAGCATAACAGTGTTGTAACATATGAGAACATTATACTATATATATTATTTATTTTGCATATTAGAACATTAATATACATAATATACATAGCATAATGTTTTAACAGAACATTGACATGTTCTACATATTAATGCTGCATGTTCAGGTATGGTCTTGGGTATGGTACAGTACTCTCTCTTTCTAATATTATTTTTTAAGAGTATACTTTAGTTTGTAATGAATGGATTATACGATTTGCAATTCTACCTCAATTTTATTACAATTGAGGTACATAATTGTCTAAAGATATCAATTTTGTTACAATTGATATCTTTAGACACGCACAATATTAAAAATTATAGAAGCTGGTGATAAATTTTTGAAATCTGAAATGTATACTTCAACATGGATATTAGTATGGCTCAAATATGTCTACATATACATTTTTTTTTTTTTTTTAAATATATAGTTTATTGATAAACTAAATTTTTTTTTCTGTAAAAATATAAATTAAGTTTTAATGTATATACAAAAATCTTTTATTTCATGATAAAAATAATGAATATAATAGAAAACAGAAATAGTCTTTACAGATCTATATGCTTTAAATCAATGAACTAAGTATTTTTGGCTAAAATGAAAATGTTTTATAAAGAATTTTTATTAAGAATTTATATATAATCAATAATTGATTTAATCGAGAATAATTATATCTGTAATTACATTTAAAATCTATAAGAAGTTTCATTTAAAAACTGTCGACGGAAATATTTATTGACAGTATCACTGTGATCAGAGATTGCACCTGTTTATCCATGTTCAAAATTATATTTTTTATTCATTTTATTTAGTATATTAATTTTCGAAATTAATCTCTCTCGATTTATCGTTACATTCCACTATACAACAGTCCGTCATATTGATAAAAAGTTAAAATATTTACACTCATTTGACTATTTAGAATGCGATGATATATAACTACACGGCACAAAAAATGGCGGAAAGAAGGTCACGTGATACTGAGCAGCCTATGGGGCGCTACGTTGTTGGCAAATGCACCGGAAAAGAGTATCGCTGCTTTATCTAATACTTTATTCTGAATTTTATCATGCTGCCATCTATCGTTAATATTTGGCATAAAATTAGGAATTTTATTGTTTTGTTTTTATTTCTACGAGCATAATATTTTTATGTACACTTATTTTTGCTTATTTAATATATTTTATATTTATAGAGAGTTTTTTTTCCTCTAATACATTACTAAATTATGGAAATAATATAAAAATAGTTTTCGCCCTATTGTTTTTTCATTATATTGCATTATCTGCAAAACTTGTGTGTTTTAATTCATTCAGTTCATATTTATTGTGGAAATTTTCAACGGGTCTTTAGCATAAATAAAATACTATACATCAGAAATTTGAAATATTAATCTAGAAAGATGAGTTTCGATAAAATTTTAAAATCAATAATAAAACTTCATAAAATGTTTTGTGCTACCGATAACATTTTTATTCGTTTTTAGGTTACTATAATTCCAAGATATCACACGATCGAATATTGTTGAATTCGAAGAATATCGATTCGTTCGTCACGCGGAACGTTTATTTGTATAAGAAGCTTGAATCAACATTAATATCGATAGATACACTAGAGTTTAAAACTGGAATGATCAAAAAAAAAAACTCATAGGTAGTAACTAAAAATCATCAAAGTCTTGAATCAGCGAGCGAAATATCATACTTTTAGATATTAATTGCGGTCTAAGATTATTTATATTAATTTGAAATTTGTTAAAACAAATGCTTCGATCGATATTCGATATTTATTTATTTATTTATTTTATTTAAACTGAGCGAGAAGGGGGGAAAAATCAAACAAGAGTTTTACTGGTAAAGAGAGCCGCTCTGATAACGTAGAATCGAGTTACAAAGAAGCTATGTCCTTCTCTCATTGCATTATTTTGCGCCAGATGATGATTCATAAACCTTTCGTCCTTCAATAAGATCGATCTATTTATTTTTTAAAATGATATTGTATCTCAAACGAAAACAGTTCGCATTATTATTATTATTATTATTTAAATACAAATTATGTTATTTAAGTGGTTAAAATTTAAAAAATATATAGAAAAATTTTTCACTCCAGCCTTTTTTTTTGAATCTGTAAAACGACCTTAATGTAAAAATTCTCCAGGGAAATTTTTGTACTCGTTTATAGTCTTCAGTCGTTGACCTCGAAAACTTTTCCAAACACGAATTAAAGAGAGAGAAATAACGGAGAATATAAAAATCTATTTTATTGATATTTCGTGTTAAATCGAGAATAATAAGACAAACTCGAGTAAATTTGAATGATTACTCGAGTTTCACTATTATTTATATGTAAAATAATTTGATCTGATATGTACTTATCAATTTTCTAATAAGTTAAAAGAGAAACTATAAACCTTTGAAACTGGATACTTAATGTAAATAGAGGGAAAAAAGAAGAATATAGTGTATATATATATATATATATATATATCTGTGTATGTAAGAAGTAGTTTCTGCTATCTCATTATTATTCATATGGATTTGGACAGTACCGCACACACCCTTGATTTATGTTTTAATTTATCGAGGTAAATTCGTCATTGATAAATGTGTTTATGACTTTGAATTTATTTAAAATTCAGTTTCTGTATTTTAAAAACGAATTTTTAGTTTCGGTGAAATCTTTATTTTCTTTCTGCTCCGAAAGAAAAATAAAAATAATAATTGTTGTTGAAAAATTACCCGGAAAACGGGTAGATGGAATATAAACTGTTTTCTTTCGCTAGATTAAAAAAAAAAAAATGGTTTAAAATGGAGCAAATTTTGCCTGAAAGCTCATAATGGATTTTCTAGGATGAAATGGAACAAAAGTTATATATGAAACATTAAAACGTGCTTCTAATAATTTCCTGTTTGAGCAATTTTACACGCGATAAGTAACGATTAAAGGATAAAAAACTGAAATTTGAAGAGTAGATAAAGATGGTATATTTATTACTCTTTATTGAAAAAAAACTAATTTATAGATTGATTCGATAACATCTACATTTTAAATCATATTTTTATTATCTCGAGTTTATACTGTATTTAATTATTAAATGAAGAATCCTATTAAAAATCTTTGAATAGAATTGACAATGTTGGAAAATTTAATTTTTTTTTTTTTTTCCACGTTTTTAATTAAAACAAAATCATTTTATTTCTGATAAAAATGTACAAAATGGTTGATGTCTTATCAGATACAGTCACGTCGATAAACTCTTCAATAGTATGAGAATGTGGGAGAGATACTAAACAAGAAAATTTATCATTTTATACACTACCTACTATTTCAATATGATTACAGTATTGTAAATAGAAAAATTTCTTTTCATTAATTAAATAACTTAAAAATATTAAGTTACTTTAAAGAAAAAGTGCCATTACACAATACATGGCTATACTCTATTTTAAAAATTTTTTAATAGATCGATGGGATTTCTATTGACAGCAGAAGAAATCCTCTTCAAATTATAGTAATTTCTAGAATTAAGAGTAGAAAATTTATATCTGACTATATCTATGAAGACTTTATTTTAACAAATTATCTTTTAGGCAGCGTATTATTTTACCTATTCGTATTTATTGGTTATACATGTATTATTCTATCTTTTACGCTGTTTTTATGCAAAACATCAATGACTTTTCCTTTACTAATTCAATATTTCTCCAAATTCCAAAATATTTATTCTAAAACTTTTTCATTAAAATACAAAAAATTAATTATATATGTAAAAAATAAAAATAAAAAAATGTAATTTGATAGGAGTCGTGTAAGGATACAGTTTGGAGGATCAATTATTGTAACAAAATTTGTGTAAAAAGCTTTGTTTTTGGCTAGTTTTTTTTTGGTATGTAAAGATTTTTTATTGTTAGAGAAAAATTAAGAAATGTAGATATTAATGGTAAAAATGTAAATATTGCAGCATGAAGAGGGCAAATGCCGAAATGCATTTTCTAGGAGAGCTGTGCATTTTTTGTATTTTAATGAAAAAGTTTTAGAATAAATGTTTTGGAATTTGAAGAAATATTGAATTAGTAAAGGAATGTCATTGATGTTTTGCATAAAAACAGCGTAAAAGATGAAATAATACATGTATAACCAATAAATACGAATAGATTTTATTTTAAATTCAGAAAAAAATCTACTCTTCAAAATTTTATTTTTTACAGTATAAGCTTATATTTTATTGATTCTTTTATGTATGTTGCTTTAATAGATTTTTTTTAATCAATTATTATTATTTCTTTATATATAACAAACTTTTTACATTTATTAAGTTTATGAAAATTGTATTTTTTAAATATATTAGGTTGTATCAAATTTCTCATAAAATTGAATACAGCACAACAAATTATAACCGATGAATGAATTTCATTTTATTTGTATTTTTCCAAATTACAGTACCAGTTTGAAATATTACTTTTCATTTTCTTTCAGTTTCTAAACAAAGTAATTAATATTCAATTTGAATGTTATTATTTTCTTTTTTTTTTTATACAGGTTCATGTATTTATAACTATTAGTAATCACAATCGTTTTCCATAACCATTTTCATGGAGATATTATATTTTCTTTTTTCCGATCTCTTCGCATAATTTACGCGAATAAAATATGATTTTCATCCAAATCCATATTCCGATTTTCAAAAATATTTTCCTGCAAATTATTTTGAGTTTATGTATTAAAATTAGTAAACTGAAAATAAAGGAAAAAGGCGAAGTAGAAATTATGAAGTGCAGCGAGTGAAATTCCAACTTTAATTGATCTTTCGAGCCGATAAACAATGATTATTGTTTAAAATCTTTTTGAATCGGGTAAATAATAGAACTGTCACTATGACGTTAGATTTATATTTATTTAAAAAATTTTAAGAAAAGGTGAAGGGTCGGTTATAAATTTATTCCTCTATCAAAATTCAACCCATTGCTCACTCTAGCTTATTTCAAGTGGATGTAACTTTATCATTATCTGTCAGCTTGTATAACTGCAATCTTTTAACTGACCTCTAATTACTTCTGCTTGAAGATGTGCCTAGTTGGCGGTTATCTTTCTCGTTTCGTTGTCAAGTCGAAGATATTTCTGCTCAGGTAAACTAGTGATTTGGCTTTGATAGATGCGTTTCTTCGTCTGCTAATTATCTAACAGAGATTTTCTTGATATTTTAACTGGCTTGTTAGTGTTCGGTTTGTTTCATTAAAACAATATCTCTTTTGACTTCTGAAAATCGCTGTTATTTGTCTTACGTCTAACATAATAAAGTGTGAAAGAATGTTTTCATTCTTCTGTTAAGATCTTAATACAATTAGGTATATCAATCATTAAATCTATTGTCATGTAAAGTAAAAAAGATTTTGGTCGACTGGTAACCCTTTTTATATATCGCTTAAATCATTTATTAATTAAAATTTGCATCATGATAAAATTTGGAAAAATTATTTAAACAATTTACGTACCTATGAATTTTTTATTTAGTTTCTTAGATCCAACTTCTTAATCAGTTGGGGAAGCTACATTATTTATAAAAGCATTCTAGTTTCGGCTTTGATATCACGGACATGTTTTATTACTAAGAGTAAACGCATTCCAAAATAAATGGATAATTTATTTTCAAATGGAATTATGCTTTCGTACAGGTTATATTCTTTAACGTTTACATATGCTACAAGTTATTTCTGTTTTATAATCTCACATATATAGCCGAATAGCTGTCAAGGATATGTAAACCATAAGATATTATTCAGTAATATAATGACCATAATCCATCACTTAAAACCACTCAGCCGGAGGATTTCTTATCAAGTTCATGAAACCAGGTTGTGGAGGGTTAGGCATGATTCTTTAAAATGGGTGGATTCCGAGATGGGATAAGATACAAAATAAACATACAGTAAAGTTCAAATCGTTTGTTGATGAACAAGATTCTCAGAAAATAGCCGATAAAAAGATGAAGAAAATTTAGTTCTCTCTCTCTCCCTATCTTAATGAAGATAATTTTATATAAAAAAAAAATATTAAGAAAACATGATTTATTTAATTTGTACATGTTACGATGTTAATGAAGATGTTCTAAAATTTTATTATTGCATGTTTAATCTATTGGTCAATTTTTAAACGATGAATAGGAATTGACCAATTGCTAACTAATTTATATTTTCGAGTGATTTAAATTCTATTAGATTTTGTTATTTAAAAATATTCTTAGAATTTGTCAGTTTTCTACTTCTGTGTGATTTCTAACCTATAAATATTTATAATACACAACTGTAAAAATTAAATTTGAGAATTAATTACTAAGGTTTGAGCTTAAATCTTTTATCATTTAAAAGCAAGCAGAAAAAATGAAGGAATTTGAAATTTCCCCATTAATTTTGAAAATATTTAACTTCTTGTTACTTTAATTATTATTTGATGTAAATTTTATAGGTGAAACAAATTGGTTTCAAGCTTATTTTGCATCATGGAGGGTATCTTTTTAAACATGCTACGTGTGTTATTGATGGGACATGAAGGAAAGCATTTCTTTCATAAACAAACATCAACTCCAGCTGCTTGTATCACGTTTGGCCCGAGGCTCGACACGGCTACTTATCGCAGTAGCCACCTTTATGAGAAAAGAACTTTTCATTGAAGGGTTGGAGGAGGCACTTTTGTTTTCAGATATTACCTACAGAGGGAGCTGTCATTGGGCGCTTTGCAAAGTGGCCAAATTAATTATGGCTGAAGCTAAAGCCGCGCAATTAATTGTTGTGGTGGAAAATTATAAATCGTAGATACGGGAAGGAAAGATTTATTTAGCAATATCTAACTGTGACATTGACCATAAATTTCCATGATGGATGGCCAAGGTATGAAAATTTACATTTTCATTCGACGGAAGTTAAATGTTTTTCTTATCTACTGACGTTTGTTATCTTTTGGTTTCAGACGTTCTCATCAAAACTTTTCTTACATTATCTGAAAAAGTATTTTAAGTTTTATTAAATAAAAATAACTTACAGTATATATTTTAAAAATTTTTACTTTAAATTTCAAATGGGGTTTTTTGAATTACAATATTTCGACAATTTACTTTCATTCTAATACAGTACTGTATACTTGTAACAATTATTTATTTATTTTTTCTCACCAGTTAAATAAATCATAGTCACTTTAAGCTTATTGCACAATGTCATTTAAAAACTTTAATGGGAAATATTAATAAACTAAAATGATTTTATTATTAACATCAGGTAATAATACAGTCAATCAATAAGACTGTATTATATATCATATGACAATCAATGCATACTATAATCTTGTATTAAAAATGAAAATATAATTTAATAAAAGTTTTGAAAGCATAATATAAACAATCCAATAAAAATGACTGCTTGGATATTTTAAAGAAAGATACAAAACGACCTATTAAATACACTATTTCTTTAGACTTCTAGACTTTCTAGATTTTTTTCTTTATTCTTTTAGCCATCCACTTTCATGTTGAGGCAGTTTTATCTTAAGGAGAAAAATATGATGCGCCCAGACAAATAGTTTAACACTTCGAGTTAATCCAGCCAATGGTAGCATCTATCTGTTTTTTTGTTTTATCTATTTTTCAAATGTATAAAAATATATAGAGATAAATTGTTTAAAAAAATAAATAAATTCCAGAATTAAATAATTGATTAGTTGCTCATTCTTTCGACTTTCTGTAAAATGAATATAAAATTCACATCTTAGTTCTACAGACATCTAACATAAATAGTTATTAAAACGGAATTCATAAAATGGTTATTATTATTATTTAATCTTTCCTCGATCTACAGACATTTTCATTATAGTGTAAAGCTTATCAATCTTATTAAATTACTAATAACTGCTACAGATTTTATGAATGATAATGTTTAAAAATACATTGAATAATAGTTATATATATATATATATATTTTACTTTATTCTACCATTATTTTTATTGTTGTATTTTCCAGATTATTTTATTGGAAATTTATTATTAATGAAACGATACGGTATTGTATTGAATAAAGAAAAATATATATGAATTCGAATTATAATATCCTATATATTTAGAAATTAAAAATTTGCCTTTTTATCAATATTGTATAAAACAGTCAACAGAGCACTTTCGGCAAAATGCTATTTATTTAAACCAATGATTCCCAAAGTGAAAGCGAAAACAAAAATTGGGAGTGCATGAAATGTAAATGGGGATCCATGGGATCCATTCTCGTGGACCCCCATTTACATCTCATGTACCCCCAATTTTTGTTTTCGCTACACGAACCCCTGGCAGTTCGGAGTCGACCCTTAGAGGTCCATATAGACCACTTTTGGAATCACTGATTTAAACCAACAACAATAAGATAGTTTCTAATTAATGTCTTAGTTTCAAAATCAATATAAACTCATTTATCTAGTATTGAATACATGCCAAGTTAAATTTTTGATATTCATTAATTTGTATTTACGACAATGATTAAAATATCCATTTAATCAGCAATATATAATTGTTATTTTTTCATTTTTTATGTATTTTATCATCACTTTTAATGTCTCAATAAGTTATACAAATCAAATATCTTATATATAATCCTGTTTTATGGTTGTTTGATTTTGGCAATCTGTCACTAGTCGCTAGCGATTCTGTTGTTGCTTGGCAAGAAATGGAGAGAGATTGAGGGTTGTAGTTTCCTGAAAAATTGAGGAATAGAAAATTGTATGTTGGATTACTAGCAGCTGGTCAAACTCTTGGCCAGCTGCTTGGTTAGCAATTTAATGTAAAACTATTCATGATTCTTGTCTTGATCTATTCTTTCTATTAGATTAAAGTATCAAGGATTTGTATTCACGGTAAATCTGGAAAAGTTCTCGGATTGTAATTTTCATTTGAAGGATTATCACTGGACGCTGAATCAATATGAATTTGCTTTAAGCTTGTCCTATTTCAGAATTATTATTTTATTCATCTGATGAGAAGAATTTGATACTGATAAATAAATATTTCTATTCTTAAATCCATCGTACATATTCATTAATAAAATTCTAAAGACAATCATCGAAAATCTAAATACTATATATATTCTACAACTGCTTGTTTACAAATCTTCTTTCGAATGAAACGTCAAGTTATATGAATGTCAAATAATTCAAAATTAAAATTAATAATAATATATAGCGCAGTCTCAATTTACGCGGTTTTAAATAACGCCATTTTGAAATTACACGTTTAAAAACACAAAAATAAAGTAAAATATCGAATTATCCGCGTAAATTTTTAAATTATGCATTACTCTTTTTTTTCCAGATTTATGGCAATAGCAAAATTCATCTACATTATTTGAAAATTCACATTATATCATATAATAAAATCTGAAAATTAATTTGGCTTCAAATTTATTTTAAATAATTATTTTATAGATGTATTTTATAATACATTATTCATCTGCAAAACAAACGAATTTACGCGTTGGCAAAACGCATCTCTTCTTTTTATGCCTTTTCTTGTGATGTATATTTATGTATTTTTTACAGAATAAATAAATTGAATTGTACAGAATTTGTATTACCAAATAAATTCATTTTTTAATAAAAATTTATCTATTTTTTTTACTTTTTCTTTAACTGCTTTCCAAGAAAAGAACATTAAAATAATCCTCGTTAATTGTTTTAATTTATGCAAATCTTATATTACGCGCGTTGTAGAATTTGCAATTCTTACGTGATTCTCAATCGCTCAATAAATTTGATATTTAATATTTAAAATAATAAAGATCTAGTCATTTGGATTTAAATGATTTTATCAGAAATGGGAAATTTTAGATTTTATCCCGTGATAAAATATCTAATCTGTTTCTATCCCTTTTATCTGTCCATCTATGAATCTTTTATGTGTGAAAATTGTGTAAAAAAATATAATCATCTAAGAAAGAGTATATAACGATTTCACATTAAATTGAGAAATCTTCAATAAACATGAGC
This sequence comes from Androctonus mauritanicus, assembly GCA_011317285.2. Taxonomy (NCBI): domain Eukaryota; kingdom Metazoa; phylum Arthropoda; class Arachnida; order Scorpiones; family Buthidae; genus Androctonus; species Androctonus mauritanicus. The sequence goes on from WUQG02027554.1 coordinate 10,720, forward strand.
ATTTTCGCGTAATTTTACAATAATGCTCATGATTATGTATAAAATTTATGTAAAATTTTACACATATGTGTAAAATTATGTGTTAATGATTCAAATCGAATATAATATCCTTCTCATAAGAAATCTGCTCGACCAAATAGGAAATATTCACAAAACATTTCAGCCTTAAACATGAGGCATAAAGTATGTTATTAAAAAACATGCTCAATTGAAAGAGTACATAAGTTACTTGCAATGTGCAGTTTATTTCACATTATTGCACCCACTTTGAGCAAAAGATTTTATAGATAATTGCATAGAACAATGTGTATGTCATTATAGATGTATTGGTTGATTTTATGCAACAGAATTTTCATAATGGGTATATATATATAGAAAGAGAAAGCATTTCGAACCTGATTAATATTCATGAAAGGATTTGCAAGAAAGTTGAAAGAT
>WUQG02027565.1:0-11157 GCA_011317285.2 Androctonus mauritanicus
GTACTACCAACTGTTCAAAAATTGAACTGCGCGCTCTTTGGGACTGCGCACTCTTAGGTGCCTTTACCCTATCTCTCTTTTGCAGAATCAATCTATCTTCATACCGTAGATTAATTTTGCAAAAATACCGTGTAAATCAAGACTATAGAAAATGGCATTTTTATACAAATGTCAACCTCAATTTACACATATTTTTGCAGAACCAATCTACTGTGTAAATCAAGGCTAAAAATTTGTACAGAAAGTGGCATTTTTATACAAATGTTAGCCTCAATTTACACGATTTTCATTTATACAATATTTTTGCAATCTACCTGAGATATCTGTAAATAGAGATACACAAATCTCTCTTCATACTAATCTATGGTATGAAGATTCAAAAGAGAGATAGGAGTAATCGGAAACTCTCTCTTTTATCATGTAAAAGTAACCATTTTATCGTGAATCAATCTACCTGAGATACCTATAAAGAGAGATAGGTGTATATCTCTTTACAGGTATCTCAGTTAAATTGGTTCACGATAAAATTGTTACTTTTACATGATAAAAGAGTGTGTTTCCGATTATTCCTATCCCTCTTTTTACTTATTCAACAACAATAATACTTCAGCATAACACTAGTGCGCTAAAAATAGATACTGTACTATAAATTTTTTGTGGCAGTAGTAGTTCGCATAATTGATTTGTTCGGACAAGCGACGCTCTACTGTATACATATATGTTTTACAGAGCTCTATATGTTTTACAGAAAACTTCATAAGATTGAACATCCGCCTTTTTTGAACAAGGAATCTACGGGATGATTCTAATTAATCATATTTTAAATTTTATAAAATTTAATCAAATAGTTCAAAAGTTATTAGGGAGAAACCTTCGACGTTTGAAAGTCCGCCATTTTTAAACAAATTGGAGGTAAAGAGTTAACTGGAAAAAAAAATTGTTTTGATTAAATATCAGTCTAAATTAATGAAGTATTCAGATTTTATGGTAAGTTCATAGTATTCAGATTTTATGGTAAGTATTCAGTTCTATGGTAAGTGTATATAATGCTAAAATCTTCTTTTTAGCCGTTGATTGTGACATTTTACTGAACTGGCTATTTATCACAGAAATTTATGGAAAGGAACTAAATTGGTAATTTATTTAAATGATTGAATTCCAGAAAAAAAAAAAAAAGAAATATTCCAGGAATATTTTAAGGATTTTTTTAGAATTTATAATAAACTTGACGTTATTTAAATGAAGTCTGAAATCAAGTTTCAAAAATTTAATCGGTAGTAAGGCGTGTAGCATATAGAGAGAGAGGAAAAAAAATAAAAAAATACGCATCTACAGAACGATAAAAATAAAAACAAACCAAACAAAAGATCAGAATGTACTCAAAAAAACTGATAAATAATTTGAAAATTTTGTTGAATATATTTAAAATATTTGTCACGCCCATGCCGATAAATGTGTGAGTTGCAAAACGGATTTAATGGGCAAAAAAAATTTTTTTGGGCTCGTGCTGTTCGAGGAATGCGATCCTCAGACAGATAAAGCGATAGTATTAATTCGTATTAAAAAAAAAAAAAAAGATTAAAGGGACGTAAGAAACCGAACAACTTGTAGTTGCGTTAGAAAAAGAAGTGAAGACAGCCTGTAGCCTTAGGGAAAGCTATCTTTCTTTGTTACGTCTTCTGCATTTCTATGAAGGTCGATGCAGAAAACCTTTATCTGTTCGACTAAGGAATCGTCTCCATAGATTACGTATAAAATAATATACATATGCAGATCATAAATTTTATTTAGATCTTATCACGCGAAATAAGTAACGGTTAGATATACAAAAACTATTTTTAATGACTTATTTATGTCAATTTTCAACAAAATGAATAGAGCTAAAGCAGAAATCCTATTTCGTCATCTAAATTTAGATATATCGATCAATATAATTTTTCAAGATTTACGCGATTTAGTAGATTTAATTAATTGTTATATCTATAAACCTATATACGTTTTTAACGAACTATATATTATTTAATGACGTCAAACAGCAATATATATTTTTTTATTTTGTATACAGAATTAACACTGTTTTTTTTTTTTTGTTTTTAGTGTCGTTCTTTCAATAATTCAAATTCAATCTGTCACGCAAATTTCGCGTTTTTGTCACTAGGAGATATTTGTTGACAGTAAAATGTCAATTCCAAACAATAATTTCAACTATATCTATTTGTAAATTGAATTTTAAACTATAACGTTAAAAATATTGTCTAATTTTTTATTCTAAAGAAAATATAGGGCCTATACGAGAAGAAAGGAACGTTTTAAGGCATTATAAACTTATAAAAATGCCTCGTTGCATGCAACGAAATTATTTGAAAGCGCGTATGACGAATGAATAAACAAACAGTCGTACATTTTCTCGAAAAGCACGAACAATATATTAAATTTTTAAATGCATTTTTAATGGATATAATATTAATTATAATAAATATTTAATTAGACATCTCTTTTATTATAATTAAGTTACAGTATTTGGATTGATTCTGGGCAATTTTCAAAATGGAAATAATCAAAAACGCATTAGAATCATTTAACTTCTAACATAAATAATTAAAATAAAGTCAGTGCTGCGATCGAACGTCATGATTTATTCGATATAAGTTACGGAGATAAAGGTTATTTGTGTATTATTTTTCTTATTAACCTACTTTTCGAAGAAAACCGAGCTTTATAAGATTGCTATGCTAGATCTCAATCGATCAGTTGCTTGTCTAACTGATACTTTTGAATTAATTATCACAACATATCACGAATTCTGTAGACACGTTCTGTCACTGATGTTGACCTTGACGCTACTACATCTTTCAACCACATAGTTTTAATTATTTCAAAATGATGGACATTCAAACTTCTGAATTGTTTAATCAATTTTTATAAAATGCAAAATATTAATGTTGTTGACCTCGAAACAAGATCTTGAAGTTTCAGCCATTTAAAAATTGGTGACAGTTAAAATACTTCTCGAATTTCTTACTAATGGAGATGATACGAGAACCTGAAGTTGGATAATCTGATAAAGATCGGAGGATGATTTATCAAATAGTCCAACTTCGGTTCCTCTTCAGGTCGATAACATATATTTTAATCGCGCAGCTGTTATTATTCCAAAATTGTTCGATATGTTAGGAAAATAGGTGATTAGTTCTTTACAAAATTGTTTACTTTTTATACTAAATATGTCTGTAACATATACGGCAAGAGGATTAAAATATACATTTAGAGAACATGGAAAATGTTTAAGTGTAGAACTTGATACGAAGAGATAAATCACCTTTCCAAAATTCTTTCCACAAATTATCAATAGAAAATCAATCAACAACTTAACGTGGTCTTTTAAAAATTTATTTTTTATTATTACAGTTTACGCATTTATGCTTAACTTATAATAAAAAAAAGGTAATAAACCTGAAGAAAAACCATAAATCAGCCTTCTTTACGTATTCGGGTAATAAAACTTCGCTTCCCTTTTATGACAAAAGTAAATATTATGTCGAATTAATGCTATTACAATGAAATTTATTAAAGCTCTATATATCTCTTTAATTTTAAAATCCGTTTAAAAAAATTTAACAAGGTCATGATGTTTTAACCTCATTCATAAAGGTCCTAAATTAAAATGTCACGAATGAAGACTTAAAGTTCATCATTCATGACCTATTAACGAGGTTATGAATGATGTTTACTAAAAGAAAATTTATTACAGTCATCTAGAACAAAGCGAATATATTCTATTATATGCAGTAGAGTAAATCTGTTAAATATGATGTCTCCTTTTTAATACTGGCTCCAGTCATATTTTGCTTTATTTTGTGCTACCATCACATTATTGCCTTCAGAATTCCTTCAAAAAATAGTAGTCTACTATTCCTTGCAGTTGAAGAGGTTCTGATAGTAACATCATAATGGCAGCACAAATCAAGCTAGTTATACGAATGGAATTAAAATATATATATAAATAAATTTAAATAAATATGATTAAAAAATTTTTAAATGAGTAAACTGCAGAATACAATAAACCGATTCTAACAGCATTTAATTTTATTCCATTAATAACGTTAATGATATCAGATGTTTATTTTATAATAAACGATACCAGTTTTTGTTTAAATTAAAGATTTTCTTTAATTAAAAGTTTTTAGTTTTATAAATTTCTTGTTACAGACTCTTTTGATAGCGCAAAAATCTACTATAGTTTTGTACTTAGAGATAGTATAAACGTAATAAAAATACTGTAGGCCTATATATGTACGACTTTATAACGTGAATTTTATTTTGTTGTTAATCTTACGTTAAGAATAATTATAACAAGATTATTGTTTTTTTTTTTTTATTATTGTTAGTCGAATTTGAACAGTATCAAATTGTTGTTTTAATTAAAATGTACAATAATTTATATTGAAGATTTTATTGATGAAAAATGATTTTATTGAGTAATTTAAAAAAAAAAAAAACACAATGAACATAAAAAAGTTAAAAATAAAATGCAAAATTTTCAATGAGCAAGCGATTTTTACAAGACTTTTATCAAAAATCTTTTAATTGTCATAAAATTAGATATATAGGGGAGAATTGCCTATTGCGTACTGGTCACCTAAATCGTACCTGATAGCTATTTCGTTACATACCAACTGTATGTAATGAACTAGCTATCAGGTACGATTTAAGTGAGTAGTACGCAATAGGCAACTTTCCCCTAGCTAGTTTAATTGTTAGGAGCACAATCAGCGCTTCATTTATAATGTAGACTACATGACATTTTGAAACTTGTCAAGCTGTTTAAAGGAGGTACAAAATATATTCATATCGATCAAACTATTTATGTTGCTATGCATTAAGTTTTGTAACAAAAGATTTGTCTTATAAAGTTTACCTTTCCAGGATCGATCAAAGGAAATTTCTTGATGAAAATCTTACATTTAATCTTCTTATCAAAAGTGTAAAATATCTTTTATCTTTAAATGGTTCATATTTTATTGTTGTGTTCTTATTTTATCATCGTTCGTACTTTCCACTAATTCTCTTACGATTTTGAATATTGTTTAAAATTTTATTTAAAATCAATTTAACATAGCAGAATGACTCATCACTTAAATTTTTAAAATATTGAAAAAAAAAAAAATTCCGGTGATTCATAAATTTTTGAAAAATTCTTTCAATTTTTAAACAATTTTAAAATGGACTTTAACTGAGTTTTTCGAATGACAAGCTCGAAATTTTTTTCTCTCATTGTAACTGGTAGAAATATGTTATATTCATAATGTTTTATACTCGGGATTTAATTTCTCTTCAGTCTAAATCGTTAGATTATATCAAAAATCGATTTTTTTAATTGTATTTATCAGAAAATTAGAAAAATACAACAATAAAAGATTTTGAATCTCTAACTTTGAGATGCCGCATTCTAGTCTCCAAATATTTATCTTAGATTATACTTTTGGACAAAAACAAAATCTATATAGAAAAATACATACATACATATTCTGAAACCCCCAGATAGAGAACTAAGCAGCAACATTTTTTAATGTTATCCCTCCCTTTAGAGATAATGTCATAATTTTTTAAATAGATGCAATAAAGCGAGCCCATACATACACAAGAAATACAGTAAAACCTATCTAAGCTGAGCACTGAACAAGCTGGAAACCTGCTCAACACGGAAAACATTTTTATTCCCGAACAATTTCCATAGAAAATATCTGTATAACGCGGAAACTGACTAACGTGAAAACGGAAAGCATTTTAAAATTTCACTAAATAACAAAACACTTGTATATGATGAAAAATAATAATTTTTTCCCATCTTATAAAGAAAAAAGTGGTTTTGAATTTGAAACCATTGATCAATCTGAACAAGGAATGGAAGAATTTTCTGAAGTATCGCACCTTGATGGAATTCAAACATTTATAGGATAGCTTGAAGACAGTAATATGCAGATAAATGCTGAAGAATATATCAACATTGATTGATAAAAACTTTTTAATAAAGGCAGATTATCAAACTATAAGTGATTCGATCCAGTCAAAAAGAGAAGAAAATTCTATAAATGAAGAAGACGTCAGTGAAAAAGTGATTAGGAAGAGGCTTTCAGAAACAAAAAATAAGAAATTTTGGTAATGCTGCGAATAAATTGATTTTGTTAGAAGAATTTTATGAATATCTCAGTCGCACGCAAATTTCTGGAAAATTTTTGCAAATACATACAATGATGGAAAGAGAAGCATGTTTAAGTAAACACACAAAAATAAAAAATTCTTGACAAAATGTGGAAAATAAACTTTTGTAATTTTCGTACTTAATACGGATACTATAGCATATAAGAACTGAAGAGTTAAATTTACTGAATTACTAAATACTGAAGAACTGAAGAGTGAAATTTTAAAATGAAATTTGTAATTCAGTCCTACTTGTTGCAAGTTTTTCTAATACAGCATTATATGTCCAGTTTTTTTTTTGCTTTTCAAAACTATCCTATGCATTTTATTATATAGGCTAATATAGTAATTTGGTTCTATACTTTTATTTATATATTACCAAAATATGTACTATTGCAATAATAATGTATTGTAAATGCATTGAATGTGGTTTTTTTTTATGCCAGAGTGAAACCTGTATAAGCTGGAAAACTGTCTAAAGCCAAAAAAATTTTCTGGTCCTTTGGGATTCTAGCTTAGACAGATTTTACTGTATATACATATTTTTAAATTCTTATACTATACTTAAGTCCAATTTCTGTTCATAAATTTTCATAGTTTACTTAATAGTGCAAAATTTCGACATTCTCTCTTAAGCAGACACATAATAATAATTTGATCGAAAAAAACGAAAAAAGAAATTGCTTGCCAATAAAACGATGCTGATTCTTTGCCATAGATTGGATCTGGAACAATTTTGGGTCTATAATAACTATTATAGAAATTTTATCATTTTCTTAAAGGAACCATCATTAACAGAAAAATATTTAAAAAAAATTCAATTAAATGTTCACTAATTACCTAACTATTAAAAATATCTGTAGTAACTTTTTTAACTGACGAATGCACATCAACTATACTTGAATTTAATAAAATATAATTTTTAAATGAGAGATTAAGATTATTTAATATTATTTTTTTAAAATAATGTTTTTATATTTTATCGAGTTACATAGAAAAATTATCCAAAACTTTATCCATAATTCGTGTTTTAATTTTTTTCTAACTAAAAGAAAACTTAAAATTATAATAATAGCATTAGTTTTAACGTTCAAACCAGATAATTTACTAGAAATTTAAACTTTATAGTTATAAAAAAAAATTACTCTTTAATCATAAGAATGGAAAGAATAACATCTTTATAAATACTCTACTTTATAAAGACGAGAGATAACAAGATTATCAATCATTAATTTATCTAAATAATCCAGATTAATAACTCGAGTCTTATTATTAATCTGAAGGGCTTGATTTATTGCATCTAATCAAAATTGTGACATTATCTCTAAAGGGAGGAGTAACGTAAAAAATGTTTGCTGTTTAGTTCCCTATCTGGGGGTTTCAGATTGACTTATTAGAATTTAGTAAAAGAAATTAATGATATAGAAATAAAATTCTAGTTATAGGTTTCATATACAAAATAAATAATAAAAATTTACGGTTTTTTTTTTAGAAAAATTTTCGCAGAAAAGTGACTATCAACTGCAATTTACTGTATTCTAAAAACATCTAAAAAGTTTGTGAGTCAATATTTACGGAACTCATCATTATTATTCCATTATTTTTTTAATTTTATAAGGTCGCTAGTGTGTTTATGTGTCTTCTACTACGATATCGATCACTGCCAGGTTTTAAAATAATAAAAATTACCCCAGTTCTCTTCTAACTAGAACGACTTATATCTTTAAAAGCGCTTGTGAATACTACTAACGTACTTAGAAAAATAAGTGTTTTCATTACAGTAGTGTTTATAGATAAGTTATAATTATTTTTTTTATAAAATAATAACATCATTTTATTAATTAATTTACAAATTAATTTCTATATTACGCTATCCTTATCTGTATAATTTTTTTTCTTTGATTTACTGATACTGTATAACATTAAAATATCATTTACTGTCCTCAGTAATATTTTGATGTATTTTTGTATCTATATTAGTGTTTAATCTGTAAGATTTGTAATTATTTCTTGATCCTTTCTTAAGAATCAAAATCTTAAGCGCTACAGCATTATATTACTGTATAATGCTATAACGCGTGAGATTTTGATTCACGCGTTACAACGTACACGTAATTATGAAAGGAAAAAAAGCATTTCGATTGTAATTTTTAACATTGAAATTTCAATGATTTACAGCGCTACCATAGTAACAAAGTTACCGTAGTGTAACCTTTGCCATATTCACAAGTTGACAATGATTAAAAAAAAAAAGTTAAAAATGTTAACAAAAATAGTAAAATAAACTATAAAATAAGACGAAAAATATTTAAAACAATATTATATATAACTTTTCATTAATTTAAAAGTTTTTAGAAAAATCGAAAAAAAAAAAAAATTTAATTTAACGATTAGATTTTTTATTTTTTTTTCGAAATTCAAATTTAGATAAGACCAATTACAGAAATGACCGGTTGTGCGAAGACTACTTATTGGTCGAGAAATCAATCGACATCATTAAAATGGGCGTGGTTAATATTAACGATTGATAAAACGTGCCATTAAGACTTGTTAAAAGGGGGATGTTCTCATTACTAGAGCAACTGTTAAAACTGAAAAATTTCAAGGTCGAAAAAAATGGGTCGGCAAAATAAAGGAAGCCGTTTTAGATCGAATTAACATATTTTAAGCGTTTTAACGTTTTCGAGAATACATATAAAAAGAAAATAATCGAACGGATTACCGAGTAAAAGAATAATAGCAGAAACGAAAAACTACTAAAGAAAGTCACGTGATCGATGGAGTCATTCGTTAAATTGATAAACTGATCGATAAATCGCATTGTAAACATTACGGGAATGAAAATCGATAAGGGATACTTTTTTAAAGGCTAAGGCAATTTATATTTTAAAACGAAAAAAAATCTACAGAACCTTGGCATAGTTAAAAATTCATATGCAAAAATCAATGTACATATACCTCGCATTAATTAAAACGTTTGCGTTTCTTACCTTCCTATGGATACTATAAATGCAACACTAGTAGCTTATTTTTTAATTTCGATGCGTTTAATACATCTAATCCAATTGAAATTTAGCACATCTGCAATAAATTTTAAAAATTAGAAACTAATACTATCTCTGCATTCCGCTATTAGTCTGATTTAGAACGAAAAAAATCGCGATAGAATATTGTTTCAGAGTAAGATCGATCCAGAGATTACCCTCTTAATCTTTCGGATCAACTTTACAACATAGATGGGAGCAATTTTGAACCTAAAAAAGCATATACAAACTTTGATTCTTCTCTAGAAATCTTGACTGTATCGAGTGAATAAAGTGCATTTTAAATGGGATCAGCGTAACGTTTTTATTATGGAAACCATTTTTTAAATATTTATTTTTCGATTTATTAGCAGCCTGACCATGGATTTGTGTCATATATTGATTATGGTAAATATTAATTTTAATCCCTCTTGAGATACCTTGTCCTAGTGAAGGTTGGAGACCATTCAGGCGAATTCTTTTCTAACGTTGTTGTTCTGAACAATTGCTCAGAACCAAGCTCACTCTATTCTCTTATATTACAAAACCATAAAATTCTTATTTTTCTAGACTTCCTCATCCCCTCGATCTTGCCCTCAATTAATAACTGTAGGTTGTGGTATCTTTTGACTAGTAAATATAAAAAAAGAGGTGGGAACAGACTGTCATGACCTCTTTCTGTAAAGATTATTTTATTTGAATCGGTTTAGGTATTATTGAAATTTTAAAGTTGTAATAAATGGATATAAATACCATCGATTGTTTTGTAAACATGGTTAATAAATGATCGATCACTACATCTGATTAGAACTTTTTGTTTAATTACTAATGCAGAGATGATAAGCACCTTAGTAAGAAAAAAAACTACATAAAAATAATATAAAAATGGTCACCAAATAATTCAAGATTATTCGACAAGCATAAGCAGACATATTATTTAAATAAAATAAAAAAATATTCTTACTTTTTCATATATGCTTTTAATCTTTCCTTTTTGTATCATTTCCAGTATTCCCGTTGGGAAAATTTTCTAAAATTTCGATATTTTAAAATCACTTCATCCATATAGAAGAATATGTTCGCTTTTCATAATTTTACTAAAGAGTCGGAGCAACACACAGACGAGCACACACACACATAACACACATTAAGCAGATGCTATCTGGTCAGTTCCTTGGTGGCAGATGGCGCTCTTCTAACATTGATTCCGCATTTATCCCGTTTATGGACTCACTCGGACGGACAATGGCGAATAACTGTTGACATTTTTGTTGCTATGACGACTCGAGATTATTGAAAAGGCAAGTGGATGTGCGAAAAGGAAAAAAATAATTGGTTAGATACGAGAAAGAAAATAAATTTATTTGTGCCGTATATTTTGAGTCTCTTATAATATCGTCTGTCTAACAAATGGATACGAGACAGTTATATAATAAATTTTATTATCTAACAAGATAAAATTAATAATCCAGCACCGAAAAAATATATATTTTTGTATAAGAAACGTCGAGTTTATTCGTGAATATGAAATTCACAATTTAAATGATTCTTAATATTTTTAATAATAAATGCATGTTTTTATTTATCAGGCCATTTACAAAAATAAAATTAAATAAATAAAAAGTCAAAACACTCACTTATTTACTACATTTACAGTAAGTGTATATAGCATGCAGAAAAGTTTCTGTTAGTTTGATTAGTTTTTGATAAGATAAACAAACATGCAACTAGATAAAGTGTTAATGTAATCTATGCTTTATGCTTTATTTTAACTTTTGTGTTAAAATACAGGTACTCAGGGCCGGATCATCGCATAGACAAATGAGACAAATGTCTCGGGCCCGGTTTTTGAAGGGCCCGGTCAAACTGTCTATTTTGAAAAGATTTGTAAATAAGATAGTTTACTTTTCTGTTGGACAACTGTATATAATAA
>WUQG02027576.1:0-11157 GCA_011317285.2 Androctonus mauritanicus
TAAAATAAAGATGGTAAATGCCGTTTTCCATAGATTATTTCTATATATTACTTTGTTTAACCGCTTCTCACCAAATTGGGAATATAGGCACAACCTAGCTTAATTAAAATGTTTTGGACATTTTAATTAAGCATCAGTGATTCATAGAAAATGCATCAATAGCTATTTGCAGCTATTGATTGTTGTAGCAATAAATTATTATACATGTTCTTAAAATTCAACTCGATATAAATGTCCTTCTAATTAAATAATAATCATCTAAAAAATAAACGATATCCCATCAAAAACATCTCATTTGTAAAAAAAATAAGCCAAGTATTACCGAAACAGGATATTTGTGAAAATTTAAATGCGATTATTTTGGTTGACGTTATCATATTATTTTCTTAAATCGTCAAACAAGTATTTGCATACAATTTTTTAAGAAAATAATACGATAACATCGACCAAAATAACCGCATCTAAATTTTCACAAATATCCTGTTTCGGTAATACTGTACTTAGCTTATTTTTTACATATGAGATGTTTTTGATGGGATAGAGAATTAGAAGCAGTTATAGATACCGCTAGACTAGCCTGAGAATTATTCTTCGGAATGGCTGTAATTTTCATCTGGGGTCATTTAGTTGGAATATAGGCTTTTTCTAGTTTAATTTCAAACAAGGATGACCGGCAGTCTTACTTTAGAACAGAAGCCATATGGAATTTCATGGAGTCTTCTGACTTCAAATTCTTTTATTTCCGGCCATCTAGAAAAGAACGGTGTTCTATAAATATGATTATTTTCCCATGGATGGGACGCCTATCGAAATCGATAGTATTGTATTTTGACAATTTCTATACTAAGTTATGAACTGTATGGTCGAATGTTTCGTAGTCTGTTGGTCTTTGTTGTTGGCTGATTGTCGATGAATATTTCAAAACAATTCGAGTGTTCTTAGAATTACTATTGTATCTTATTATAGTATTTTTAGCGTAGTTTATTCTATAGTTTTTGATCAGATAAATGTATTCTCGTTTTAATTGGTTTTAAAGGTATAGTTTGGAATATATTACGTAAAGTAAACGGTCCTAAAAGACCTACTAATATTCCGTATTATTCTTTAAGATGGCTATTCCTGCTATTATCCCTTATCTAGCGTATTTATTTAATTTGCTTTTAATAAAAGAATACATTCCCGAGGAAGGGAAAAGTAAGTAATAATTCCGACGTTAAACGAGGGGGGAAAAAACGCTGATGATCCGGAATCACATAGGCCAATGGCTACTTCTAATAGTTGGCTAAAGATTATGAAAAGGACCTTACGGAAAATCATTTTGAATGCAAAAACAAAATTAGCATTGCTCAACATTATTCTATGGAAGGAAGATGGAGTCTTTCCAACTTATCGCAGTTTGCTAATTCTCTGTCTAATTACTTTGAAGATAAAAACCTGTTTATACCTGTTATTTACATATATAAGCCGCTTTGGAATCTTTAAGATTAGATTTACTACAGGATAAGTTAAGTAGTCTATTCGATTGGGTTAACAGTGTAATCAACTGGATTATGTTATTATTTCGTAACAGAGAATATATGGTGTGTATAAATAAATCTCAGATTAATCGGTGTAAACCTAATCTGAGGTTGCCCCCAGATTCTCTTTTAAGCGCCTGACTCTTCATTCTATACGTCACTGGATGGAATGTTCACGCTACGAATTCTACAATTATAAGATACTCCGAAGACATAAAGATAGGCAATCCTCGGATAATTGGAGAGATATTCGGGCGGTGTCCGAGTGGCTTAAACAACTAAATTTTCGAATTAATTCGAATAAAACTGTATATGTGTGTTATTGTTTGAGAAATCAACTGAACACCACCTGCTTCGGGTTTACTAATAATCATAAAAACGCAGGAATGATATTAGATAGCCACTTTACCTTTAAACATCATATTTTGGAAATAGGCGGAGCAATGAATACAGTTACTTAGTTTAGACAGTGTGGTCTGCCTGGCATACGTAATAAAGCCGCTATGATTTAGCGCTAACGTAATTAGCGGAATACGTTACTGTCTTTCCGTTTGCGCAACTGCATCAAACACGAGGTTTGATTTAATCCGTGCTAAACTATTGCCCGCCTCGAAGCTTATTTGGCCGAAATTAAACCATCCCCACCAATAAATGCTCAGATTATGTTCATATTCTTAAACATTAGAATTGCTTTCGAAATGATGAAACTGTTAGATATGGTATTGGCCTCTTTTTCCATAAATGGAACGATACCAAGTAATCCTTTTTCATCGAAAGATACTGAAGAAACGTTTAGTCATTCCGTTTGGCGGAACTGACAAAGTACACAGACGCTTTGTTTATAGATCAGTGGTCGATTTTTATAATTATTATTGTATCGACTACGATTGACCTTTTTTCTGTTTTTTATTCTTTGTAATGGGGGTTGGCACGGTTCGATATCGATGGCCAACGCGTCGCATCCGTTTTTATCCATAATTATAATTTTGTTATCCTTTTTATATTTTCATGGAGAAATAAGAATGAAGTAAAAATAAAATATAAAATATCTATCAGGCTATTTTCATTTTGTCAAAAGTTTTATTAATTTTACGTTTAAGATCAAAAGTTATTAGGAAGAAATTTTTTAAGTTTGAAAATCTAACATTCATTAAACAGTTGCGGATAAAAGATTATTTGGTGCATCATTGAAATCGCATTGACCAAATGGCATTATCAGGATAAAGTTCATAAACATGCAGTTAACAGTTTAAGGTATATCAAAAGACTGTCTAAGAGATTTGAGCGTCCGTCACTTTTACATGGTTGTAGAGTTAATGGATGAGTGTCGAGGTGACTTTTAAAGGTAGAACATCACCATCAGATTTTACCAAAATATACTAATTAGTTCAAAAGTTAGTAAGGGACACAGCGGATAAACGATGATATGGCAAGCTTCCTTCTCCTTCGGAAAGTAGCCTAAAATAATAATTTAATTTTAAAATCAATAGACTGGTTATCTAATGTACTATTAAACCCTTCTGAAATATGGTTGGAAGGGAAAAGATGAAAACCCCTGCCTGTTACGTAGACAATATTTTAATACGGAAAAGTACTCTAAGTCATTGGACAGAAGTGGTTGACAATCTCTGACCATAGGAATCATTTCGGCTGAAATTCGATTGGCTATAACTTTCTAAGATAAATCCGACATTTACCTTAAAAAATAATAGGACTTCCACCAGTTTGAGAACAGCTAACACGGTTATGGTTGTGGTTTAGAATCGGAGATTTCTTTCTGTCTTTGATTAAAGAATGTCATTATAAGCCATTATGGTTATGGCAGATGGCGGTGTCCTAAAGAATAAAATCATTTAAAATCGGGATGGAATGAACGAATTTTATTTATTTACAAAAAGCGCTATTTTGAGTAAAAATCAATCGATGCTTATCCGTCCAATAAAAACAATTAAAACCACAAAAATAAAAAAAATCGTTGCGTATATAAAAGCCATTAAATCTCTGGCAGTCCTATGGACGAGAGACCCGTAAGCAATCGCTGGTCTAGCAGTAGCAACTGGAGGTTTCTGAAGTTAATATATCAAAAGGAGTTTTTGGTAAATGCCATTTAGATACCCGGAGACGAGTCTTAGGTCCATTTCCCGCCATATGTCATAAACACTTTTTATTTTAAAAAGGTACATAACTTCTATTGACTCAATTTTCAATACTTTAATAGTTGACTATCTTATTAATCGTTCGACACCAGGAAATAAGTTTAAGGTTTAATCGGTCGATATAGGTCATACCATATACCGGCAGACCATATCTTGAAGACCGTTACGGTATTTTATTTGGACCACATTTTAAGAACTCCTTTACTTTTAACGTTCCTGGGTAGTTTGGAGCAAATTTCTCGATCCTACGACCTTAGATATCAAAAGTTTGAAGATGGTATTTAAATAAAAATTTCTCATGGAAGATGACGACATTCGGATCTTTGACTTTTTTTTTTTTTAAATAATATGGGAATCAATCGTATTCCGCCGGAACATGCACTGTTTTGAAAATTATTATTATTATTATTTAATGCTACCAATATCCAGCCAATGTCGATCCAAAGGCCAATTATAAAATTTTTTAGCATCGGCATTAACCATTCGAATCCGAAATGTATCATTTATATATAAGATAAATAAATAGGCAGCCAGCGGTGATTACCTAAATTTGGATTAATTTTCTCGGTAATTTCCCTATTAATCGATACATTAAGATATAAGAATCCGATTTACTAGAGAAAAATCGAAACTGCAGTATTCGGCAGTTTACTAGGAAGAATAGGTGGTTGGATCCGACCGACAGCTGCCGAAATATCGACATAATATTTTATGTATACTACCAGAATCTTTTCCAGAGTTTTATAACATTAGACCAAAACTCAAACGAATTGGTCAAGCTAGAATTACGCTTAACCCGCTGCTGGTGTCGAAAATAATCAATCACTAATTTTATTTTTCCACTGAAAATATATTATTTCTTTTAATACGGATTCTGATCTTTCAGGCAAAGAATTAGATTTAAGTCGAGCTCTATAATCTGGTTTATTTTTCCCTTTCTCGGTCGATAAATCTTTCATACCAGCTCTATAATAGTTAAATTAAATAAGTAGGTTGCACCAGCTACTATCAATGATATTAATTTCTTATAAAATAACATCTGAATTGGCCACCTCTCAAGTTTTTTAAGCCTTTGGCTTGTAAGTGTACCATTATGGACTAGACTCGATCGATAGCCGAATACAACGGATTTATCACCAAATTCACTTTCCTAAAACTCGCCCAATTATCTTATGTAGGATATCAGTTTCCTCGGAATTACCATCCTATTCCTTTTTCATTTAGAAATGTACGTCCATAAAAGACATCCGGTTTAGGACAAAATCTTTGATGTAATTTTAAATGAAAAAATATATTTTTGTACGGATATTATAGGATTTTCCGAGTTGTTTCAATAGCGCTCCCTGACAAAATAAGTTAACTGAATTTCTCGGTAATTTCAAAGGTGGTTCATTTTATTTTTCACTTTTAAAATTGTTGGTCGAGAAATGCCTGGGTCATCGTTTAATTTTAAATATCACCTTTGTCCTCCATAACTTTATAGATACCAGGACATAATTCGTCAAAAATGAATGGAGGAAGAGGAATAATGAATGGAGCGACTAAAATTTAGCCTTCTGTTAATTATCGATGGCCAATTTTCTTTAGTCTAGCTTTCAGTATAGGCTCTATTTTTGGCCGGCACTATTTCAAATTCAAAAATTTTAAGACAGGCTGTACCGCGTGAACCAAAACCGTCATTTTCCTAACTCCACTTCCGCTAAACTTTCTCCATTTGGCCAAATGGAGAAAATTTTCCCTTATCGTTGGAAAATTTTCTAATTGTTTCGTATTCCAAGTATGGCCAACTTTACAAATAAAATATACCACCTAGTAATATTCTAATAAGTATAATTATACTCGTAAGTAGGCCCTATAATTTTTCATCGATTTAGTATAAGTTTCGATTTCATCTGTTAAATTGTTTAATTTCGCAGTCATGGTTTTCTGTCTTCATTTTAAGATTTCCTGGCGCTAGTTCGTTCCATATATTCCCATAACAACACTTTTGTATAATTTTCCATACACTTTTAAATATGATTTACAAATGTATGGGAAATTATACCAAAGTGCTTTTTTAAAATATGATTTTACGATTAGTCGAATTTCGGTTACCTTTCGAGAAAAAAAAAAGCCGGTTTTAATTATTTTGAATGATACCAATGGATATCTGTATTTTTTACATCACTGGATATCCGAAAAATTCATTGGCGACTAATCGAAATAAGGGAACATATAGGACCGTACCTTATCCACAACTCCCGTTTAATCGGTTTTGATCATATTTAGAATATATCCATGATCTAGCTGGTTTAGTTGGATGAAAATTTCGTTCCCATCGGGGTAAAATTAATTAATGGGTATAAAAATGGCTATTCGCTTCTCTGGAAACATCCTTATCCATGGTATAGTTTAATCGATTTCCATCTTATCTGGGATACATATTTCTCTTATGTGTTCAGGCTTTTAGAAAATTTCGACTCGATACGGCCGAAGTGAAAATGATGTCTTGTGGTGATAAACTGTTTTAATGAAGTCCACCGATTTCCAATACATCTACTATATAAATGTTTGCAGCGCTATTATTTTTTCCAAAAAACTTCTCCGCATTTGGACTAAAAGTAAGTCGAGCGCGTGTTAATGATATATGTTGAATCGGGGAAGTTGAACAACGTTTTCTTTTTGAGACGAGAGTTTTAATCACGTGACTTAAAATGACTAAATTAGAACGAGGTCAAAAGCGAAGCATCTTTAAAGTATCCACTGAGCATTAAATGTAATAATTTCGACTATGCCGATATTATTACCATTAATATTCACAACTGACAATAATTTTTCATGAAAATTTCAACACTCACTGCGAATTTTTTCCAATGCCAGTAATTGATAATCTGATCAGGGCCACCTTCTTTATTTTCGGCGGGCTTATTGCGAGTTATAATCGACCACTTTCTATGGCCAACTGATTAAATGCTAAGGAACTAGAGAAAAATAAGCTACTTCTCTCCGATTACCATCTTGTCCCGATTCACTATATTAAGCTGATTTTCCCCCGTGTGGTTCTATACAGCTTTTCCTTCGGTCGGTACTAAGCGGCCAGGTCCACAAATCTGAGGGGATCAGCCGTCGGATGAAGGATGGGGTTCGGCAGATCCCTTTTGAAAACTGAAATTGAACTGGATCTTCCATGGCAACCATCCGGCCAGATATTAAATTGTGACAGTCAAAAAGTCAGAATTTTCGACTTTGTGAATGTCTCGGAACCTTAGCCTATTCTGACCATCCATTTGTCGGGGAAAGTTTTTTGTCAACAACAGATGACACTATTTTCCACTCAGTAAAATTATTAAATGACGGGGTGAAACAAGCTCTTACACAAATGCCCACTCATGCGGAGGGATCAGTCGGACTGTAGAGCGGGGAATCGATGGACCAGGCCCGGATCCGTGATAAATTTTTTGACAGGGATAGGACCCGAAACTCGAACTCCTCCAGCCTGCTAAGTTAAGCGCTTCCGGAAAGTCAATTCGCCCGATTGTCTGGGTAGTTTCATTTTTGACAGATAAACTTTGAAACACGCATTAATAGGATTACACGAATTATCTACAGATCTTGCCTGAAAATCGGGTGACTACTACGTGGTGATAGTCAAATGTTTTTTTTTCTTATCTTCTATTATCCTATTATTCCATTTAATTATTCCTATGCTGGCGTAGACCTTCTCCATTCCAAAATGAAATAAAAGGGTTTACCAATTACGTTGATCCGACTATTTGTCCATTGTCTATTCGATGTCTGTTCGGAAACATAGGGGTGTAATAGGCATAAAAATTATGGTGAATATATACATTTTACCTAACTATCTATCGAATAAAATTCACATATGTTACAGATACTCATAAGAAAATGAAGGTTATCAAAAATGATCAAAATTGGATCGATATTAATGATTCGACAAAGGTAAAGATTAATGCGTAATATTCTTTCAATAACTGGACAATATTTGAATGAAATTCTCATATGTTATAAGAACCATTTCTAGAGCTCAGTCTATTAATACTGTTTGGACGTCTTGGTGTCAAAACAAATGTAAGCATGTTACGGTTTTGGAATGTTGTATTTTAAAGAACAAATAAATCTATCTTATATACTAGTTCCTTAAAATTTCTTAATTTTTACAAATTAATTTCCACATTTATTTTTCTGTGGAAAATGTCTCGATTGTTGTAGCAGTTTCAGTTGTGACTGCTTACTTTACCGCGAGTGCCATATTATTAAGCATTAATCTTTTTGAATTATTTAAACTACGAAAGTCTCCATTACTTTTATGGTGGTAGTTTATTCCGACAAATGAATTTGCTGTCTAATTTCCAAGCCAACGCTTTTGAAAG
Organism: Androctonus mauritanicus; assembly: GCA_011317285.2. Lineage (NCBI taxonomy): Eukaryota > Metazoa > Arthropoda > Arachnida > Scorpiones > Buthidae > Androctonus > Androctonus mauritanicus. Next base: position 8,044 of record WUQG02027576.1, read on the forward strand.
AACGTTTTGTCATATTTCCTTGCCTTACCCTATGTATTTATGCAACTTTTTGTGTTATTAATATATATTCTACTAAGTCATTTTAAACGGGTCGACGTTTAAATCTAAGAAGGAATCGATATATCGCATTAATATGAAATGTATTTTTCAGAATCCAAGCAAGGTCCACACGAGAAGAGACTGCTCAACAAATTGTTAAACGACTACAACGTGCTGGAAAGACCGGTAGCCAACGAGTCCGAACCTCTTTTGCTCAGTTTCGGCCTCACTCTTCAGCAAATAATTGATGTGGTAAGTAGTCTTTTTCATTCTAATCCCGATTCCTCTCCGGTTATCAAACGACAAATCCGCTCTCCTTCCAACTTTAATGCGCCGAATGGCATTTTCTCCATTAATTTTTTCTCCAGGATAAGACGGGATTCGACCAAGTACGGCTATTCCTCCGAATCGAAAAGTTTCTTTATCAAACGCTCAAATTTAAACCGAGAATTCGAGGATAGAAAGGGTGGTCCAAATTCCATCCTATCCTGGAGTGTAGTGGTTCGGTTTCAGCTAGGATATCGAGCCACTAAGTTTTTTAGGGTCGGAAAAGTGTCCGGGTGGCCTAACGTGTTGGCTTTCTCGACTTCAATATTGGAGTAATAATCAACGGTACATTCACATAAATATTGGTAACTGGATGGAAAGCCAAATTTCCAGAATTGCTAGTTAATTTATTCATCCGTAAAAATGCCTCGTACAGAAAAATTCATGCGAATGAAAATACTCAGAATCGATTGGAAAAGATTAACCATATTAGGAGTCGATACTAACTTGTAAGACGAAATGTAAAATTCATCGTAAGTCAGAGTACTTGCGATATAAAACTTAAATGCACTCGGATGAATTAGTGAGTTGGAATATTTTTGGCCAGAAGGTAAAAAAGTCTGTTTGGGATCCAAATAAAAAGCAGGCTGGTATCGTTTTTATTTATCAAATGGCGAATTTTTAGTTTGGCATCAGAAATTAAAATTGCTGGAAAATTAAGTATCCCATCTAAAACATTTCATATGTAAAACATCAGCCAAGTACAGTATTACCGAAACAAGATAATTGTGAAAATTTAGATGCGTTACTTTGGTTGATGTTATCATATTATTTTCTTAAAGATCAAACAAGTATTTACATGCAATTTAGATGCAAATACTTGTTTGACGATTTAAGAAAATAATATGATAATATCAACCAAAATAATGCAACTAAATTTTCACAAATATCTTGTTTCGGGAATACTGTACTTGGCTTATTTTTTTACATATGAGATGTTTTTGATGGGATAATAATATTATGGAAATATATTGTATATATTGTATTACCATATGAATAATGAATAAAGAAATTTTAGACTGTGATATAAAAATTATTTTGAAATGCTTTTTTTTTCTAAATTTAAAAAAATAAATTTTTTCATCTTTATGTTTAATAAAGATGTGAGAATTATATTGAAATAAAGATTTTAAATTTACGGAAATAATTTTTAGAAAACACAAACGTTTAAAAATATTACTGAAAATGACTAAAGCCGTTTTATTGGATTGTGGTCATGTTAAAATAAATCATTTGAATGAATTCATTATTCTTCATGAATGGCAATAGTTTTATACTTATTAACTTTTTAACATATTTTGGCCATATTGTAATGAAACGACATATAAATCATTTGAAAATTATTAATTATAATTTGAATAATGGGAAACTGTTCATAAAATTTGGATATTTGCGATGTTTTGTTGACAAGACTGTAATTAACTATAAATATTAAACAGAACATATTATTACAGAAAAAAACATTTATAATTATCATGTAGAATATTGCTACATTCCTTTTGAATTTTAAAAGACAATTTTTATAGATTTTTCTATAATATATTACTTAGTTTCCGTACAATTAACTTATAAATAATTTCGTTAAAAATATATGTTTGATAAATACATTTTTGATGAGAAAATTCATTAAACTGTACACGAAGAGTAATAAAAATATATAGCAATATATAAAATATGTAAAAATAACATCGAAAATTTGATTTAATACGAGAAATATTTTATATATAGGCATTATGAAGTTATGGGTCCCATCTAGAAATTTTTTTTTCAAAATAATAGGATAAAAGCATAACCTATACTTTTCTCATAAACATATAGGGTATATCTAATAATATTAAAAGTAACATCACAGGAAAATATATTACAAACATTGTATATAATATATTTTAAATACAATACTAATTTTTCTGACCTTTCCTTCTGAAAATTGCCAAAAGGGTTCAAAATTTATTCTCTTCTTCACATTCAATTGATAATATTGCACGATTAGCATATCTTGGCCATATTCGACTTTAAACCGTTTTAATTAATCTTAATTTTGAGAACTTTCTCCTGATCTATCTGTCAGGAGAAAGAAGCTACTGTCACAGAAATCGTTAAAAATATTCTTAAATCAGTAAATAAATTTGACAGCAAGAATGTATGTCATTAGTTGAAATTAATTCAAATATTATTAAATGCTAAGTCATTAATCCTGAGGGAATCATCGATCTCTTAGCCCAGTGCCGGATTTACATTTTATGTGACCCTAGACTATAAATAAGACGCTTTATTTTACAAAAGAAACAGTTTATTAAATTAGTATAGATTATAAGTAAAATTAAACATTTTTTCCTTGCAAAATTATTAATGATATCGTCAAATGAAATTTTTCTTAATTTGTCACTGTCTAAGCAAGAATATAGTCAAGAAAGTTAACATCTATTAAGAGACATAATACTTCTGTAATCATTTTTATTCATTTTAATCTTGAAAATGATCTCTATTCTGAGAAGCTCGCGATCATTAATAATTAAAATAGATGCAAAATCGTCGACATTTGGAAATGCTAACTGAATTTTGTCTTCTACAATAATTTTGTTATGATTCTTTTGGTGAACTATCACGATCATCCAGATATATATTTTATTATCTGTGTATGGAAGTGTTCATCATAAAATCCTTTATGCACATTTTTTTTTTTTTGCTAACAGATGACGCCACTTTCCACTCAGTGAGAGCACTAAGTGGCGGGGCGAAACAAGCCCT
>WUQG02027587.1:0-11156 GCA_011317285.2 Androctonus mauritanicus
AAACATATCTATACGGGAAAGATTTTCAGAATCCATTGAAGAAAATCCTGAATGTCATCTAATACAATTATTTGCCCTGGCAACGCCGGGCACGGGTCTGCTAGTAAATCTTATATAACTGATTGATGATATAAATTTAAATATTGCTCTTTATCAGCATTTATAACTTACAACTTTTACATTATCTTATATAAAAATATAAATATAGATTGAAATAATAAACTTTTATGTCTTCAATAAATTCAAAAAGAAATAATAGTCAAAGTTTTTCTACTTAAGATGATTAAAACAAAAGCAAAAAACAATGACAAAACTGAAAATTTATCATTCTCTAACTTTAACTCTTCCTCATTTTTGAATTATAAAGTACTTTCAGTAATCATCAAATCATCAAAATGTCAGCACTAAGGCAGGAATTCTAGTTAATAGACAAAATATCAAATTCAAAAGAAGCAGCGCTTTCGATTTACTACAATCATCTTCAGCTTCTAAAGAATATCGAACAATAACGTATCGTTAGTAACTATAGAATTCTTTAGAATTTATCTGTACTTTAGAAGCTGAAGATGATTGTAATAAATCTTCTTATAAATATAAGCACTCATCAGCAGTAGGATGATTCCTACTGCTGATGAGTGCTTATATTTATAAGAAGAATTATAACGGAAAGTTAGAAAGCAATTTATTTTACATGAATTGTAATAAATCGAAAGCACTCCTTCTTTTAAATTTGATATTTTGTCTATTAACTAGAATTCCTGCTTTAGTGCTGATATTTTGATGATTTATCTCATTGGCAGTGTAAATGTCTATTTAACTAAATACTTTCAGTAATTTTTAAATAATTCTTTGCTCATCCAATCAAATTTTATTAGCACAGCTGCCATAGAATCAACTTTTTACATAGGATATGCATTTTAATCATTATATATATATAATTTTTATACCATTAAACTTTGATTTTATGAAAAAGAATTCTATAGAATTATTATTGATAATCTATTAAATTTTGCTTTTCATTATATAATTTACTCACTTCAGGAATGAATTAGCTCATAAAATTGGAAACTTCCTGTTTTCAATATATATTTAAATAAAAATTTCAACAAATCGATTTCTCTCACAAAAATTATTTATCTAAATTTTACTAAACATTTTTAATATAAAACTTAGTACATATACAGGAAGTTTCCAATTTTATGAGCTAATTCATTCCTGAAGTGAGTTTATAAAGTAAGAACTTGTAAACTGAAATCAATTTCTCATAGACCTAATGATAAAACCAGGAGTTCCATTCTCGGCAATGATATTTGGCCAAAATAAAATTAACTGAAGTCAGAAAAATCAATAGCTTAGGATTAAACAATACTTAATTTATATAAATAAATGAAAATATAGCCTTTAAAATCAAGCAAATTATGATAATAGAGAAATTATTTATGGCAAACAAATAAGGAATTTTTATTCTTCACAATCATCATTGACAAATGATTAGATGAGCTCTTTTATACAGTGAATAATGCCTTAGAAACACTTTGAAAAATGAAAGTTACTTGCATAATTTTCCAGTAAAAAAATGGTTAACTAGTGTGCATTACCTTCATTTCTTGGTCTGCAATTTTGATTTTTCTGATTTTTTAACAGTCAGATTTTTGTCATTAACACAGAATTGTTCTGTATTATATATAAGTGATGTATATTGTACATTGTTTTAAATGCTTTTTTTGAATGTTTAGCATTTATTTATTTGAATTAAATTTTTTGATACTTCATGTTTGAAAAATACTTTTAAACTGGGAACTTCCTATACTTGGCAACTTAAATAATTTATGAAAATACTTTATATTTCAGAATAATTTGCATAAATTATAACTATTATGGTTGAATATATATATAATAATTTTATCACATGAAAAAGTGAGTAATAGAAATTCCTAGTTCTAACCACTGGGTGTGTAAATTTAAAATTTGGCTTAAAGATAGCATATCCAAAGGAAAAAATCTAAAATCCCAAAATTTGTTATTTTAATAAGCCTAAACAATTTTAAATTAAAAAATTTTTTTATGTCAATAGATGGCATGATATTCTTCAATGGTTCTATAATTTTAGTAATATATTTTTAAAATAAAAGAACCACTAGCAACCATAATATTTTAGCCTAATAATTAAAAGTATATTTTTAATTATTAAGCTTAATTATTTATTTCTGCAATTAAAAACAATGAAAGAATAATAAAATATGATTTAGCTATTTAAAAACATTTTATATAGGGATACTTGAATTCCACTTTGCTGGTGTCCAGGGATACAAATATTTATTGTTACAATATTACAAAGTAATCCGATAGTTTATCAGGGATATAAATAATATTTTGCTTAATGATCCTCAGCCAAAACTTCTTTACACACATGATAATAAAAATAATTAGAGAAAAGATATAACAAAATTAATTACAAAATTAATGCAAGGCAATAAATCATAACAAGCCAAAACGATTATTATTAAGTGATAATTAATCAATCTTATCAATATATTAAACTAAAAAAAGTAAATTTTATTACAGACTTAATTAATTTAATCTTTGTTGATTTCAAAGTAGATAGAAATTTAAGAATCTTAGTAATAACAATCATAAAATAGTAGTTTAAATATTTTATTACAATTTAATTACATATCAAGAGTGTTTTATCTCATTTTTCACAAAATATTTAATGAACCTTTTTATTCTGCTTGACTTATTTAAAGAATTATAATAATAAATATAAAAAAAATATAATAGGACAAATAATAATATCTGCAAATTCCCAATACTGAATTAATATTAATAATATAAAATAAACTGCTCCAGAATTCTTTAACTAACAAAAAAATTAACCTATCGATTATATTCGTTTTCACACAAAGTATTCAAAACTTCTGCTATACAAAAACATAACAAAAATGAAGCACTTTCAGCAGAAAAGAGAAACTAAATGGACATGAAGCTAAAATTATTTAGAAAATTAATCATTGTGACAAAGATTACATAGCTAAAACTTTACCAATTCAACATTAGACAAAAATAGAAGTTATCATCAACATGCAGTAATCAGAAGCACTCTCCAGTACCTGGAAGTAGGTTAATGTTCATAATGTGACTCTGCTTGTTAATTTTCTTTTGAAACTAATGTCTGAAAATGATCCTAAATGGACTAAAAATGTTTCCTTTTAATGTTCATTTTTGTTATTGGTATTATCATTTTCACAATCAAGAGACAGCTGAATGCTAGAAATTAAATGTAATTAAGCTTAATTAATATTTATAAATATATAAACATTTCTCTCTCTCTTAATTTTATATTTTTTATTACTTTTTTATCTTCTATATTTATTTAGTTTCTATGACTCTCTATACAAACAGTGAAATTGAATAAATATAGAACAATGAAATTATATTATTATTTTTTTATATTTGATTATTTAAGAAGTATTCTTAGAATATAAAAGATTAAAGGTTATATGACCTTTTCTACAAATATTTAATGATTCATTCAAATGAGCAACCTTGTTAGATAGTAGCATATTCTTGAATAAAATAAGCCATGAATAATGAAATTCAGACTATATTTAATGCTTCAATGATATATAATATCAAGTATTAATCAAATTTTCTTATGTAAATTATTGTTGTATAATTATTAACAGTAGCTTCATAAATTTGCCAAAATTTTCTGAATCAAAGTAAAATATTTTATTATATGATATGTTTTTCCTAAATTTGAATATTTTTTCAAAAATTTACAGAATTATATAAAAAAAACTTGAGTAGGATGAAAAACAATTTGTGCTACACAAAAATCATAATTATAGCTGATTTGCCCTAATTAATTCACAAGTAAGTGTTTGATCAATACAAAACATTCTTGAAATATGTAAGCAGGCAAGAAATTTTCCAAGAACTAATTCGTGGGTAAATTTGGCTAATGTATCCCATTTAATTGGCATTATTTTTACCATTTGATCATTATTTTCTTACTTTTTTTGCTTAAATATCAATGAAAATGAAATAAAAATGAAGGATTAACATATAATATTACCTATTTTAATAAAATTAAGGAATATATTTTTATTGTACTCTTGCAATACTATCATATTTTCAGTATAAAATATATATCTTACTATTTAATAATGTTAACAAAAAGCAGATTAAATATAAAATATACATAATGTAAATGCAAAATAACTTCAATCAAAATTATGTTAATTAATGACTAACTGATTATACACCCAACACCTAGAAAATTCCAGAAGTTGATTAAATGAAAACAAATTTTATAATACCTCCATGTGGGCCTCTTGATGTAGACATATCACCTAGATTAGTTTGTTGTAACATACTGCTGCTAATAGTAGGCAAATCACTTAATCTTCCAAGATATCCCAATCTCATTTCTATATCTGTTGGATAAGGTCTTCTAGGATCACCTTGAAATTTAAAATTAAATTTTATATATTAGAATCATATATTATTTGAAAGAATATTCAATAAAATTGTATAAAATATGTTTTATCTGATTATTCAATATATTTTATTAAATATTCAAATAATCATGATATTGTCTTAAAGTAATCTATTTTAAAAAAGAAATATATAACCAATTTGATTTATGCATCATAAATTCTACAGTAAAAATGCATCTGAATAAAAATATTAATACTACTAATAGAATATAAATACAAAAGAATGATAATCCGAACTTATTAGATGGCTAATCATTAATCATTAGCCATCTAATGAGTTAATCATAAATATTTGGATACCTCATTAGAAGGCAAACCAAATATTCTAAGCCAAATTAATCCCTAACATAATAATTATTAAAATAGTTTAATTCTAATTTTTAAATCAAGGCTATGGTGCCACCGACTGTTGAATTAATAATTAATTAATTTTACATAAACTTCTTGAAATGGAACTCTGCCAGATGTTTAACTGGTTGGGGTGCTATTCCAAAGATCATGGCATAGTGGCAAATTTTATTTCAGGAAAATTAATTTAAAAATTAAGTCTAATTATTAATTATTGGATGACACCATCTTAATCTAAATTAAAAAATTTAATTAATTATTAACTGAACAAATGGTGGCATCATAGCCATTAGAATTATAGTTTAATTTTAAATTATGCTAGGAATTAAATTGGTTTAGAATATTTGGTTTGTAGATATTCTCCTAGTTAGAGGATTTTTGATTAAAATGCAAGTTAGGAAACTTAATTCAAATCTAATTAAAAATTAGACAACATTGTTTCTTCATTTAAAAAATTCACAAATATTCAAAAATATAAAAATGCTTTATTTAAATCTGCAAAGAACTTTTCAATATCAAATCTAGCTGCTTCTTCATATAAATATCAATATTAATCTAAAATTACAAAGTTCCTGCTTTTAACAGACAGATTGAAATTCTAATAGTTCAGAAAATTTTGCATCCATGATTTGCAAGTGCCAGATGGACTTCTAATTTTGAAATTGAACAAGAAAACCTACTGTCCATGATTGAAGAAAAACATCAGTACTAAACAAATACACAAAAGTTAGCTAACTTAATTTTACAAAACTACAAAACTGGGAAACTAAATAAAATAACAATAATATGTTTATTAATAGACTCTAAATATACAAATAAATTCATTAAATAAAAATAATTAAAGCAAAAATAAATTTAATATATTAAAATATCAATAACTTTCTTTTGGATAGATTTAAAAAGTGATTCCAACAAAATATCTTCAAAGAAATAATATTCAATACCAGAATAATAAGTCTAAAGCAAAATATCGTCATACCAATACAAAAGTGTACTTGACTGATTGATAAACAAGAACTTCTCTTATGTACTAAGCCTAACATTGCTTGCAAGTATCATCATCTCAATGTTCAGTCAAATTGGTAAGCTTATAAAATGATTGGCATGACTGGCTTGCACTCAAGCTCATTTACATAAATCTTATAAACAATATTCTAGCTCAACTTACAGGATTATAATAAACTGTCTTTACAATACTAGTTCAATTTAAAATATCATCAAATTGAAACTATTCTTTAAATAATTCAATAATGAAATCCTAAATTAGCTATGATGTCATTACATGCATTTCTGAAGGCAAAAATATTTTGTTTACTATTAGTGTTTGAAAAGTTCAAGTTAGGAGTGTGTTTTCTACCCAAACTAAATATAAAAAAATTAATAGAATATAAAGATATGGGTTTTTAATTCTTCACAAAATAAGTTAAAATTACTTACTTATATTTATAAACAGACTGGATAAGGACTGAATATGAAAGAGATTCTCACCTAGCAGCCCCTACAGTTTATCATAACAGTAAATAATAAATTCATGTAATTAATCTTGGATATAGGCAATGTATATTGTAAAATAAATTTACTTAGGCATCTTTGTAGATTTGCCTTTTTTTAATTCCACTGTTTGTATTGTAATGGTTTTGACAAATTTCAAATTATAAAATCTTAAAAAATTATATGATTTGGAATTTTTATAATTTTTTTTATAATTTGGAATTTGTCAAAACCATTATGATGCAAACAATGTAATTGAAAAAAGGCAAGTCTACAAAGATGCTAATTAAATTTATTTTTTAATAAATTCATGTGTTTTTCATCACACATCTATGTAAATTATCTGCAATCCTGATGGTGCCATAGGGCATCATCAGGATTGCAGATAACTTACATCAGTGTTTTTCAACCGGGGTGCCAAGGCACCACGATTGGGATGTTGCAAAGTTTAGGCATTTTCTTGGAAATTTACTGAAATATAAGAAATTGAATATTAATGAATTTTGGATACACATAAAACCAGAGTATCCTCAATTAGCTAAAAGAGCTCTCACAATATTATTGCAATTCTCGACTTCATATTTGTGTGAATTTGGATTTTCGGCTCTTACGTCCATCAAAAATAATAAAAGAGAACGTCTGCAAACGATCGAAGAAGAAATGAGTGTGTGTCTCTCCAATATTTTGTCCAGAATTTAAAAATTTGTGCATCATGTCAAGCATTAATTAAAATTGTTATTATTTACGTATTTATGCATCTTTGATATATTTGATAATAAAACTAGATTTAAAAAACAATAGCGAGACTATTATTTTACATGTAGGTAGTGAGATGATGACCATACCACTTATCCAATCCGTTGGCCGAATGCCGATTGATCAGTTCTTATGCAAATATAAGATACATAGGAAGATAGCTTCCTTTCTGTCATTCGATGCTCATTAGTTATATTATTGTATTTTCATTTTGCTGTTTCGATATACCGTTTTATTTTATTCTCTTTCTTTACATTGTGCTCTTTGATATATGGTTGTCATATATATATCACACTAAAGGGAACAACACTATGCTGTGAAGTGAAGGAAACGCTCGTGACCAAGCGTTAAGGTTTTTAGCATAAAGCCCTGTTTCCTTAACAAGAAGTTCGCGACTACATTTAACATACAAAAGTCAATTTTAAACAGCAGACAAGTTGACTACACTTGATTTAGATGATTTTAAAATGCAATTTTGATGAAGGAAAAAATTTAATAAATTTTATTTGCTTTAAATTTACAGGAAACGGATATTTCTTGATATCTATCAAAAGTGTTAGTTTTAATTTGCAATATTTTAAAATAATTATATTCAGCAGTGTAAGTGAAAAAAAAATCGTTTAAATTTTCGTTTAAGAATAATTTTTATTCTACAATAAATGAACAGTTTGTATCCATTAAAATAAGTTACTTAATCAATTTTATGCTATATTATTTTTACATTGTGTCGAAATATTTTACCATTATATTTTTGCACTGTGTCAAATGTCGTATTGTATCAGTTCAATAACGATTATTGAAAGATTTTGATTTAGAATCTGTAACAGGTTACTAATGTGTTTTTAGTTCTTCTGAAGAAGTGATACTTAACCTTTTCCTTCTTCTGAGTGTTCGTATTGAGGTTATGTTCCACCTCCGTATCTTCTGACTATGAAAATGACGGTTAGAATAATTCGAGACTAGACAACCCCGCCAATAAAACACTAAAATAACCTTTCGGATGTTTTATTTTCCTGAACTATTTTTCCGTTTCGAGCAAATTATAGCTATGGCGCTAGCTTCGTCATTCATTCTTCAACGCTGTTGTAATTACATCATAGCCTTATATGATGTAATTAATAACGATATAATAAACGTAAAACAGAAAATATATAATGGCTCGTAAAATATTTGTAGTTGGAACATTTACTTCAACTGGAAAATAAAATATTATGGATGAATATCTGAGATCAAAGAATCTCACAAGTCAGAAGGGAATGAACAAAAGACGGAGCGCAATGGAGAAAGTTCATCAAAACAGCGACCCCATATGGAAATGGGAAAAGCTTAAGATGAAGAAAACTTCAACTGGAAAACAAAACTCAATTTGATACATCATTTTAGACACTCGTGCAAAAAGTTTTATTATTAAAATTGTGTAATGTTATTGTTAAAAATACTTCTATTATAGCTATTATTTATTCATGAATCAACAAATTTTCGACTGTACGTTTAGTTTATTGAAAATTAATTAGAAGTTATATTTCAACTCTGTTGTAGAGACATCTTAGACGTATTTATTACATTTGAAAGTAACATTGCTCGTATTTCTGGCACGTATCATTCCCATATTTATATTTTAGATAAGCGGCTCTTAATCTAAGGTCCATGAATAGGTTTCAAGGTATCTACGAACTTCAATCTTGCTTTGAAAATGTACTAATTACTAAATAAAAGTTAAATATAAAATTAAAAAAAAAATAAGTTTTAAAAATAACTTTTTAACGCTAATTGATTACTATTGGATTTTATCTTATTATTATTGCGGTCAATTAATATATTATGAGGTTATGATTATTAGAATAAGCAATATTCATTTTCTATAACTTTTCTTCGCGAAGTTGGCTTTCCAGCACTTATAATAAAATGTCTACATTGTATACTTTATATATAATTGACTAGATATTAAGACTGATATGTGTGTTTCCTTGTTTAGAGACTAGTCTGTACATTCACACATTTCTACAAAATAAAATAACAGCAACCTTCTCAATCAAAGATTTTTTTTATTACATGATTTGTGTTCATTTTATTGCTTACTGACAAGTGAGTGTTGTTTCAGGAAAAACTAGATATTATTATTTTTTTATTTTTTAGAATATATTTATCATGTTAATACTTTTTTTATGATTACTTTAAAGCTTGTCGCAGATAGTAATAAACTATTATTGTTATCTATGACAAACTTTCTATGATTCATAGAAACCTAACATTTGATTCCTAAATGATCTATAAAAGACTAACAAACCCTGAGGTAGCAAATAGTTGATTCCATTAGAACTTGTTCTATGTTTTTATGACTTAAAATCTATAATATTTGGAGGATAAGTTGAAATTTAAAACAAATAAATTATCAGAATCATTGTTAAAATATTTTTAAATGATATATTTTACATGACAGTATAATTTGAAAAAAATAATTAAATACAAAATCCCTGAGTGGCCTCACAGGAGTTAAAAATTTTCTACTGGACCCTGAATACTTAAACTTGTTTACCTATATTTTCAATAATATTCGAAATCTTTTCATTTTTAAGTAGACTTATATAGACTACAGGAAAATACGAGAAGTGCGTTAAATTTTAAAGTAAAAAATCATAAATTTTAACCAAATAGTCGGAGTTTAAAAATATTTTGGAATCAATATTATAATACATTTAGGTAAGGTTGCATACATTGCAAAGCCCGGAAAAAAATGATATCGATCGATAAGGGGTGGAGACACGCAAAATATCCCTAATGAACAAAGGGTCAAAGATCAAAGGTTAACGAGATATACACGCGTCTAGGTAGCATAGCACTCCACTCTGTAGCAAAGCGAAGCAGTATCAAACCATATCCACTATGAAACTTTCAGTTTCTATATCTCGTTAACCTTTGACTTTTGGCCCTTAGTTCGTTATAGATATTTTGCATACCTCGACCCCCTATCGATTGATACCATGTTTTCCGGGCTTTGCAATCTATGCAATCCTACCTATATTTAAAATAATAAAATTGACATTCGTGAAACCCCTAGGAGACAATCATCGCTTTAGATTTTTAAAAATTTGAAAAAATTAGCAACAGTTTTAAAATAATAAAGCATAAAAATATTTTTAAAAATATGCTACTCGATATTCAATGAAAATATGATTTTGTTCGCCAAATTCTTAATCGAATTGAGATTAGTCCAAATCTTAAATATTTCCTCGTAAATGTTCAATAAAAATCTAAAAAAAAATAAAATGATGATTTGCAATATTTTCAAATCGAACTAAAAATTTTCGAATAAATTATATTTTTTTAAAAAATCTGAATCACTGATCAAATTTTGACTGTACAGTATTTGTCAATTCGTATTACCAATTTAAAACTGTCATTATGCTAAACACGTATATTTCTTGTATCCTTTTATTATTGCAGATGACGCCAATTCTTATTAATCTATTGATACATCACAAATAAACGATTTTTTCAGATATAGTTGTATAATCGTAACAAATATGAAAAGAAAATATTTTAAATTAAATAATAAAATAGTCTTTAAAATATTCTGCATCGAAATAAATTATGCATGCGAATATTAAGTATTTAGAACGCAGTGTAAGTTCTTGATATCATGTCAAAATGGCTAACAGGATGCGTAGGTTTTTTTTTGCATTTTTACGCCCCTTTTCAATCAGGGAGATTACTAAGGCCAGTTCCAACCACAGGCTGCACCCACACCTGTGGAGGGGGCCGGATAGTGAAGAACGGGAATCACCGAGAAGGGCCCAGCACCCCGAAAAAACTTTTCTGGAGTTACCAGACCCGGAACGTGAACCCGGGTCCTCTTGCGTGGCACACCGATAGCGTTACCGCTCGGCCGGCCATTTTTTTCTTTATTGCATATTTTACGCCCCTTTCCAATCAGGAAGATTACTAAGGAGTGGGGCCAGTTCCAACCACGGGCTGCACCCACACCCGTGGAGGGGGACCGGATGGAAGATGAAGGACAGGGATCACCAGGCCGGGGCCAGCACCCCGAAAAAACTTTTC
>WUQG02027598.1:0-11156 GCA_011317285.2 Androctonus mauritanicus
TCCATCCATCGGGCAAAAGATTCAAACACATGCTCCATATTGAAAATATTTTTATTAATAGAATATAACTCAATTTAATTAACAAAAGAAACAATATTATCATATAAGCTCTTGCCTGTATAAAATAACACAACTGTTGCATTAATAATAACAAATTCTTCACAATATATTTCAATAACCACAATTAACACCAACATCCAAAATTCTTGCTGCCCCTCGCAGTTCAAGAACAAAAAGTCCGCACTATACACAATACCACAATCTTCTACCAAACACGATGACTTCACCAGCAACAGCATTCCAACATGGTCGACCAGGCAAGGCAAGACTCCTCCTATCGGCACGTCTTTTATACGATATCCAATTTACATAAATTTTTAAAACAGCAATAAAGTCCCAACCATAACTTAAATAAAATTTAACACTATTACATAAATTATTATTAAAAATAAAAAAATCCTTAAACATATTACTACAATTCAGAAAACAGAAAAATAACTTCTTCTCTCGAGCCAAGAGTATCCTTACTGATGACGCAACAGAAACAGCCACAGAACCGGGAACCACAAAACACCCTCCACCAGAAAAGCAGGTATTTTCTAAAATCTTTACAGTTGTATATCCCTCTTGACAGTCCAGCAGTAGTCAGTTAACATTAGTATGACTGACATAGAAGTCAGCTCAACAATGAGTTATTTCCCTTGAAATTAGAATAATAACTAATGAGCAAGGTCAAAGTTCATCCAAATATGGAAACAATGCATTATCATCAAATTTTTTACCAGAAAAGGAATGAAACAGTTTCAAATTTGAAAAAGATTGAAGGCACAGTTTTGTGAAATTACAATACCTGACATAAGCATTTAAGTGATATAAGGCCTTTAAAGAAGGCGCTGACCATGTCAAGAATGAAGCTCATGATACCCAAAAACATTGACAATGAGAAATGGCTAAACAAATTGATGAAGTTGTTCATGATTGACACAATAATGCAGAATATTGCCTCAATTTTGAATTGACAGTATAGATAGCATCATGAAGGACTAACTGCAATATCAAAAGGTGTTTGCCCATTGGATTCCTTGAATTGTTAGCCAGCAACACAGACAAGATTGCAGATATATATCACACATTGTTGAAGAGATATCAGAAAGAGGATGAGCATTATTTAGTGTTGTCACCATGGATGAGTTCTTAGAAGCGAGAAACTTCAATGTAATAAAGAAGTGATCAAATATGTTAAAGTGTAGGCACATCTCCAGCCAAAAAGAATTTTTCATGTGGCATACAGAGGCTACTGGACTAGTGGCACTTATGTATTTCAAAGAAAAGTGACTACATTGAAAAATGATGGCATCAGTACAATAGGTTCCAACTTATGCAGTTAATTCATCATAAATTTCTGCATAAATCAAAAACTGTGTAAGTCCAGTGATGCTTAAATTTGATACACATGAATGGTGCATTAACAAATGGAATGGCCAAATGAAATTATAAGCCTATTTAATGCATAGATAAGAAAATTTAAGGGCATATATGGTATTTTTTACAAAAAGTAAATTGTTCAATGACTTTATTTGCATTTTATAGAAATTTAATAAACTATAGTATATATGCTAGTGTTGCTTATATTATATTTCCTAAAAATCTGAAATCCATAATATAAAAACCAGTTTTTGAATTGGATTATAATTTGTAAAAAATTTACATTTTATTTTCTATATATATATACACACACACAGAAAATATAACAAGTGTGTGTGTGTGTGTGTGTGAGATTGCAACTCGTGGTATCTAGCAATTCAGATGCTCAAGCTAAATTGGCAACCATGCTGGTGCTATTTGCAGTTGGTGCTACACACTGCATGTTTATCAATACATTTTCTTGAGTTCACTGCAGACTGTGAGTGATGTGAAAAGGAAATTTTAATTTACTTTATTTCATTTTCTTATTATCAATTCAGTATCTTAATGGCAATGGCAAAAAGATTTGATATGGAAATATTTTTTACACAAAATAAGAGAAACTGCAGAATACAAATTTCTTTTGTTTTGCATTAAAATGTAAAAAGACTTTAAAATGTGAAGAAGGTTCTACTTCATCATTGAGTGTTCATATTAAAAAATGTTCATGGTGGCATTAATATTTGTGAAGATTTGTCTCTTGAAGAATCTGATTCTGTGCTCAAGAAACAAAAACTTTGATTGGATATATTCAAAGAAAATCAGTTGAAGAAGAAATTTCAAGATTTGCTAATGTTGATGGATTAAGTTTTCATTGTATTGCATAAAGTAAATTTATTCGTGAATGTTTACAGAAGACAAAATATGACAGGCATCACCCAACTTCACATGGAGTCAAAAACATGGTGCTTAGCATTTGTGATAAGAAAAAGATCGATCTCACTGACTACTTCAAATTTGCAGTAAACAAATGAGACCATTTCTCACTAAGTTTTAATGAATATACTTCCTCCCAAATTAGAAGATACATGAATATTAATGTTCATGATACCAGTGAACATTGGTCGCTTGGAATGATCGGGATTTCTCATTCCCTATATTACTCCAAGATAATAGGAATGATGAGTAAGAGATTAGAAGAGTTTGGCTTGGATTTCAAGATTCATTTTATAGGATGTATGACTGATGATGCATCATTAATAGTTAAATTTGGAAAAGAAATATCTTCATATCATCAACAGTGCATTGCAATTGCATTTACTTAGCAATTTGCAATATTCTCTATTGTAAAGTAGATAAGTCATTGTGAAGAAGGCCATAATGATGATGATGAAGAGAAATTTTCCAAAGAAACTGAAGAAAATCATGACATAATTGATCCTTTGCTTGAAAGTGATACTGAAACAAATGAGACACTTCAAATTACAGAACAATATGCAAAATGATTGGAAAAATCAGAAGAATTTGCTGAATGTTTCGAAAATCTCCTCTCAAGAATGACAGATTACAGGACTTTGTTAAGAAGGAATATAACAAAGAATTCAAGCTCATTTTAGATTGTAAGACATGATGGAACAGTCTCTTGGCTATGATTGAAGCTAAAACTGCATTTCTAAAGCTTTGAGAGTAATAGGTTTAACAGAAAATGTTTTTGAAGAAGAATGGATTATGTTAAAAAACAAAGCTGAAGCTCTTCACCCTCTCAAAATTGTGTTCAAACTTGTTTCTCAAAAGACATCACTTAAAACTGACATGCTCGTGAAAATCTGCTTGAATAGACTTAGCAATAAAGATAATCCCATTTCTGTCTTCATAAAGGAGTGCCTTATCAACCACTGTTTGTCACGAAAGCATAAAGAAGTTGTTTCATTATTGAGATACTTAACCCAGAACCAGAAAATAACAATGACTTGTTATATTTACTCCCTGTGTCTTCTCGACAAGGCATAAAGAAATTTGCTGAACAGACGATTTTGAGATTTTTTCCAAATGAAATTCAAAATATGGAAACAGAAGATCATACTCCAGTGTCAGCAACATTAGACCATGAGATATAAGATAATACTAATTTGGAAGCAAAGGATGGTGACCTAATGTCCGAGTACATGAAAGAATTGAAAAAATTAAAGCTATCCAAGAAAGGTTTACAGTGTTTTAACATAAACACTGAGTTTAAACACTGAAGCTGTTCTTCATAAAACTGATAATTTGCAACTTTTGTTTGATGCACTTATCACAATAAAGCCAACAAGCATTGAAGCTGAAAGGTTGGTTTCAGCAGCAGATTATTTTTTGTAAAAATTACACTTAAGAATAGAAGGAAAGACTTTGAATGGCTTTTGTTTCTTGAGATGTTATTTTAAAAAAAAGAATGTCTTTAAAATAATTTGAGTGTATTTTTTTCTTAATTAAATTTTTATTAGGTTTTTCACAAAAAAGAAATCACTATTTTTCAAAAAAAAGATTATACGTTTATTCAATAAACTAACCAGTTAAAACTGGTTTTCAAAAATTAAAAAAAAATTATAAAATTATAAATAGGTGTTAATTAAAAATAATACTATTTTACACATTTTTTAATGAATAATAATAGAAATACGGATACAGAAGTATATTTACAAAATGTATATATCCAAAAATTAACAATTTTCTACGAATGTAAAAAAAAGAAAAACCAAAGTAAAAATTCTTGCAATAACTTCTAATACTGTTTTTAGTTTATTGAATAAATATATAATCTTTTTTTGAAAAATAGTGATTTCTTTTTGTGAAAAACCTAATAAAAATTTAATTAAGAAAAAGTACACTCATAAATTATTTTAAAGACATTCTTTTTTCTAAAGTAACATCTCAAGAAGCAAAGGGCATTCAAATTCTAATATCTATGAAAAATCGGTTTTCAAAATTTTGGTTATTTAGCAACTCTAATATATGCCAATATATTTACTTTTAGAAAATTTCAATTGATGTTATTGTTCAGTGGTATATGATTGTAAATGATCAGCCTATATATTGGTAAATGATCTAACATCATTTACCAATATATAGGCTGATCAAAGACTGAAATTCTGTATGGAAGTGTGAAAGATTTTCTGCCAGCCAATTTTGACAAAAACTATAAGGATAGTTGTTAATGGGATTGCACTTTTTATTTCTTAAACTTTTGTTCATAAACTTAACTTGTCAAAGACATTATCAAAGTTTTATATTTTTTATTAATTTTGTTGATTGACTTTTGCAATAATTACAAAGTAAATTCAGTGATCTTTTTGATAGAATACTTCATTCAATACAGATGCAATATCCATACTGAAGTTCACATGTGCAAGGATTTTTTGCCTTGATTTCAAATCTTATACTAGGTGGAAACACAGGCATATGTAGAAAAACAATGTAACAGAATTCAACAGAAATTGTTATTAATTTGATTTTGTAATATTTATTTAAATCTGATACTATTTTTTTGATTATTTAATAATACAACTCATTCTTCACTCCTGTTATAAATTTACATATAAAAAAACAAACAGCACTACTGATCAGGACAAAAATTTTTACTGCAAATATTTTCAACCTACTCATGAATTTACCTCAGCTGCACTGATGAAGCCCTCACAACTAGGTTTTATTTGTACAGTTGATTCCATAAAGCTGTTCACCTGTTTTACAGGAGCAGAGCTTAATGAAAGTTGGTCTTTAATTTGAACCTGCATCATGGAAGCTAAAAATAGATGTCTGTTCTGACTAAGAATAGGGGTGAGGTATAAGACTAGGATGAGTTGATTATAGTGCTTTAAACTGAAAAGACTAATTGCTGCTCACTATTTCAAGCAAGTTTTTCCAACATTTATGAACTGAGTAAATAGATATGATTTTTTAAGGTTAATTAAACTCAAAGATTTTTTATTGAGAGATCAGCAGCGATGTTTTATGAAATATAATTTGCAACATGTAACAATTACAATATCAAAAGATACAAATTCTTTTGATATCATAATTGTTACAGATTATTACATATAAATTTAATTATATTGTTTTAAAATAATACATTTTAAAATATCTTGTATACACTAAGCCATATAAAACAGACTTTCTAAACCATGGATTCTTATAATTTTCCGTATGAAAAAGTTGTTAAAGTTGAGCATGGAAATGAAATAAACATCGTTTGGTTTTTATTACAATCAATGAATATTAAATGTGTTGATATTAAAAAAATTAACATTTGTTTTATAAATATCAAATTTAAAAAATATTAATATAAATGCTAATTCTTATGAATTGAAAACAATAAAATAAAATACTTCCTTAGTTGCCATTATGTTATTGAGACTGCTTTGACAACTTCTCTCTTAAGTACTTGTATAATTATGACTATATAATGCTGCATTTTGCCTAAATTAATAATAATATAGATTAATTCGTAAATAATAAATTAAAACTTCCTAATAAATGCTAAAAATCAGTTTTCAGACAAAATGATTGAACATCTGTCATTAAGCCTTCATAACTTTGTTGCTTAGATAAAATAAATAGAATTGTCTAAATCTCTGCAGACTCCAATGCAGACTTGAATTCATGCCTGAACTGATTAATCTCATTGGCTTGTAAATATTGTAAGAAAACTGAATATCTTCCACCTAGATGACCATCTTTTTGGAACCAACTGTGTATACAACATATTGAATAAAGAATGAACTTATATTGAGGAAAAATATAGTTATTAATAAAAAGTTATTTATTTTTGGCATAAATCCAAAAATTAGACTTTTCCAACGATATCACATTTGTAAAAGTTAGTTTTAATAATTTGACTGCAATATAGAAAAACATACGCACATAGTCATTTATTCTTTTGTATTAGTTAATTATTTTATTTGTCTTAAAATAAATGTTTTCTTACATTGCATTTCCTTTGTAACATTTTTTTAATGAATAATAATAATTTTTGATAATGAGGTTCTACAATATTTTATTAAATTGATAAATGAAATTGTTTTTATTTATTATTTAGAAAATAAGACAGATGGAAGAAGCAGAATTTAAGAATTCCTGGAATGGATCAAGAGGAGGAAACAGAGGTGGAAAAAATCGAGGTGGCAAAAGGTAATAGACTTAATTTTTTTTAATGTTCTGAAAAATTACTGTAAACCCATATCTACCATATATGATCAGTTTTTACTATTATTTTTTTGCCAAATATAGAAAAATTTTTCAGATCTGAGTATATAATTTTTCTGTCATAAATATTGAATTAACATAGAATAGTGAGTTATTTAGAATTAGCATTAACATTATAATTACCACTATATTTCCTAAAATGATTTTGGATTTTCTTTACTAAGTAATATGTTGATATGAATGTTTCATGTCTTGTAATGTATGGGATATGTCTGCACCACATTAATTATTCCCATATCTCATGAACTATTTCTAAAATTAAAGATTTAAATGCATTTGTTTTAAATTAATATTTTCATATCAGATTTTAAAAAAATCCTTCTGGAGACTAAATCTATAATTTAAAAATGCTATTTTTTATATATTTTTTTCAGCACTAAAAATATTATAGGAATCAAATTTTTTGAAAAAACTTCTGCAAATAATTCTCAATATGAAAATTTTTGAGGTAACAAAAAAACTAAAAATTAGATGAAAGTTGTTGAATTATGGAAAAGTAAAAATTTTATTTTATATATTATTATTTGAAATGTTAAAATATTTTGTATTTAAATTTGTATCACTCTCTCATAAACTATATAATAATTTATCTTCAATATGACATACGTTTTTAGACTGCAATATCTCAAAGATTTTGCAGTGAAACGTTATAAATTCTTTTGATTTATGTTTCTATAAATTGCACTTAAGAGTTTGAGAATATTAAATATTTTTTAAAAATACCTGTTCTTAAAATGTATACAAAATTTCAGTTATCATCAAAACTCCACCTGGATGACATGATATATCCACCTGGAAATTTTGTTTTCTGATTGATTAAATTACATCATTATCTTACTCTCAAATGATAAGTATGCATAATTTAATACTTAAGGAGGCGATATATTACTTAAAACAACACAAAAATTAATATGAAATTGTATTGATAAAAATAAAATCAAAATTGTACAAATGCTTCCATTTTAGAGTATCTCTATAGTTTATTAGTGATATTTGTGACATCATGCTGTTTCACATGGAAGAAAATAAAACTGAATTGTAATTTCTAACCTATACAGCTATTTGTCAATGGATAGTTTCATCAAGTGACTTTAGGGAAATTTGGGGAAGAAGACAATAAATGATCATCAATCAATCTATAGACATCTCCCCATCCATTTGTCTTGGTTGATAGCTCACTCATAAATAAAATAAAATGTTTATTTTTTTCTAAGAGATTCTCTGTTAGTCAAGATATCAATTTATAATCACCTGGAAAAATTAGGCAGTTCTGTTGGTGAAAACATTTGCAATAAATAACGTCATTTCTCAGAATACAAAATTCTGAGAAATGAGGAACACAACAATAGAATACAATGGCCAAACATGAATTAATCATGGAGTAATCATTGTTACTATTAGATTAATGAATAATAATAAAATGACAAAAAAAAAAGAGTAATAGACATGAAAAAATACAGAAATAAATTGCATTCAAGATGACTTTGAACCCCAATCAGGTATAATTTTAATGATCAGAAAACCTAACAGTTGTAGTACCAAATGAAAGCAGTCCAATCTGTAGATCAGTGTTCACAAAAAGTCAAATCAGTGATGTTTTTGAGATGTATATAGATTTTTGTAATAATGATTACAGTATTTACTAGTCATTCATCCTTGTCAAGACATGATTAAATGAGCAATTGGTGGTTCCATTATGTTAAAGATTTATTTAAAAAGGTATGTATATCTTAAAAACGATGCCAATTTGATCTGTGGTCCTTTTATGGACTTTGATCTATAAGTTGATCTGTTTTGTTTAGTATTACTTTTGCAGGGCTTTACAAGCATTGTAATTATATCCATATCTTAATACTTTTAGATCTGCCATGTTATAATATCATACTTTCACCTGTCAAAACAAACCTAAATTTTCACTTTCTAATCTGTACAATCATTCACCAGTAAATAATATGTCTAACACTGAAAGGAAAGTTCAGAGTGATATGTTGATAGCTGATCTTTATTTGATCTGAGGAGATATTTGTTAAATTTTCATAACTGGCATAACTCATTGATTCAAAAATTTTCATAACTGAACAAACTACATTGATTCAAAAATTTTTTTGAAATGTCTCTGTTAGATATCAATCTATAGTCACATATCAAAATTAGATAGTTCTGTTGGTAAAAGCTCCTACAAAGACTATATATTGTCATTGTTCTTGGAGTACCAACAGTAATAACCATATGTAGATTGATCATTGTTAAGACTAATGGGCAGTAATAAAACAGCAAAAAATGAATAATAGACATTAAAAATGCAAAAATAAGTTGGGTGCAAAAAGATTTTGGACCCAGAGAGATTATACATTTATTGATAAATATTTTTGCAAAGATTCTGCTGTTATTTTTCTATACTTAATACATTATTAAAATATTTTATTAATTATCTGAGAGACTCGGGTATATAAAGTACATATAAAATGAAGAAATATATTTCACTCATATTTGTGACAATCTCTACTCTAATCTCTCTTGGATGGTAATTATATATAATCTCACAAAAATCTTTCATTTTAATTTACTTAAATAGCTTTAGATTTGCTATGTTGTGTCATCACACTTTCATACAAGAAAAACAGAACTGAATTTTCTGTTTCTAAATTTGGATAGTTATTTTCTGGTGGATAGTATTTATACAATGACAAGAAAGTTAAGGAAGATAAGTGAGATTCATGGCAGTGTCTCAAGGCAGATACATTTTCAAATGAGCAGCAAGAAACTTATTCCGGTGGAATATTAAATTCAATAGAAACTTGGGATTCCTCCTCATCAATTGGATTTAAAATGCAGAATGATTATAATGCTACTAGGAAATGTCACCAGCAAATTGATTATGCAATAACTCTAAATTAACCTTTGAGAAAATGATAAGCATGAGACTAATCAGTGTGTGTCAAATAGCAAAATATGCTTTAATTCCCAGCATAACTCCAAGTCATGATTTTTCATTTGAATGCCAAAAAAAAAAAGATGATTCCCAATGAAATCAGCATTTGTATGTTACAATACAATACAGTAATTAAGAATCAAAGCCAGTCTTTGGATTCATTTGGAATTTATGCAAAAAAAAATTTTCTCATGGTCAGTTATGTATTGCAGCATCATGAATAAGTACTTCAGATAATTTGAATTTATTCTTTCCATTTATCCTGAAAATTTCATAATTATTTTTTATGAAGAAACATTTTCTTAATAAGACAAAGCATTGTTAATAAAGAAATTTTGCCCATTAATTAGGCTAAATTTTGAAATCATTAAATTATATTAAAATCATTCACTAATCATTGACATAATCTTATTGCTGATGTAGCTGCAATAGGTTTACTAGTTTGAAATAATAACTGCAGAAATTTCATTAGTTTCAATTTTAAAATTGTCCAAACATTGTTTTAATTGTCAAAAAAAGGCAATAGGAATGAGATAAAGAATATAGTCAATATTGTGAGAATATAAAATCATTTCATTATGCTTATTCATGATATTATTATTATTTATTTATTATAATTTAATTTTATATTTCTATCCTTTAATTGTTTCTTTTATTTGTGTTATGGCTTTGAACATAGCTTACTAAAAATTATTTTTCTTATTTCTATAGTATTTTTGGCTGTAACAGGGAAATTTAATTAAATGATTTACTAAATCTGAATGAAATTTTGTACGATAGTGGCATTCCCTTTTGATTCAATTGACAGAATCCTACATATAGAAATTCAACCAATAGTTTTTATAAATCATTTTAACAGCAGTTTTTGATGTTAGCTTCATTACAATAATTATGATATATATTTTTTTGTTCAGGGGGCCTAGTCTTAACTATTATCATTTCCTTCAAAGGTTTGGTAACCAAGGGCAATGACAATGGTGCGTGACTTGTTGACGTCATTTCAAAGGTTCTGCCTTAAAGAATTAGATTAAAATACATTTCTGATTCTTGCGACTAAATGAATGTTTGAAATTTTCGAAGCTAAAATGACAAAAGCAAAAAAAGCTGTCGTTAGTGTACTCTTACAGTCAAAAGAAATATAGCTGCTATCATATTTCTTTCAAGTGTTTGTTGTTGTCAATATTGTTTAAATTTATTGTTTTAAAATAGAAATGTATTGGGAAGTTTGGATTAACTTAATGATGTAAATATTAGGTTATCAAATTTATAAGATATATTACAGTACATATATTATTACAAACAAAGCTTCTGAAAATGAATTAATAAACTTATTTTAAAAAACTATTATGATTATTTAATGATTCATCGTCATAATTTCTTGATTGCTTGGAAAAGCAACATAACTTTAAAAATTGCCAATCAAAATATAATATTGCCATTTATAAATATTATTTTAATCATTGAATTATTTTTATATAGGGATATTACCAACTTAAATATTTTCAATAACAATTTATTAATTTTATAAAATAAATATCTGCATTATTTGTTTTTTGGGATTCAAGAAATGTTGAAATAT
>WUQG02027609.1:0-11156 GCA_011317285.2 Androctonus mauritanicus
AAAGAAACTAATAAATGATTATTACATAACTGACATTGCATGTAAATATATTGATAAGTGAAAAAATGGAATGCTTCAATTTATGGACATTTTCAATTTACGGCACCTGTCTGGAACCGAAGGTGACGTAACTCTGGGGTATGCTGTATAATGTTTATAAAAAATAAAAATAGTGTGTAATAGACACTTGTAGAGAACAAAGAATTCTAGTATATATTACCAGATAATATTCAAACATGTTAATTTAAAAGATAATAAAAGATAATTAATAAAATTAAACAAAATAATAAATAACAGTATTAATTCCATTAAAAAATTAATATATAAAATTAATTAACTTACTATATGTAATTTTTTTCATCTATCATCACAGTCTAAGCAGGTATTCTATTTTATTATTCCTAACATATTCTAATCAGTTTTTATTATATAATACCATTACTATAAATCTATTTCTAACTTATTATTCAACTATTTTTACTGTATTTTCATTTCACATTTTTTAATTTTCTTCATCCATTTTATTGCTTCATCCTGACAATATATATTTTAATACCTAATTTACCAAAGATATGATTAGATATTAAAGCATATATTGCCAAGGTGAAGCAATTTTAGTATCAACATATTTATGATTTTTAAAAAAAATAAAATATAATAATAATTTCTAAACTTTATATATTATGGTGTATAGTAACAAAAATTGTTTTTCTGTTTTGATATAGCCACTTAATCAAACAATGTATTATTTCAATAAAAAATTCTAGTCCAATGGCTCAAATAATTTCTTGGATATCGAAACATTATAATAATTTATGTAAGTTGCTATCTTTCTCTAGAATATTTCCTATTTTGTATTATTGAAATCAAGATTTTGAATTTTTTCCCCATCAATTCAGTTGCTTCTTCATTTGAAATAATTTAAAATCATGATATTAGTAATAAATGCTATTAGATAATGATCTTGTAATTATAATTTCTCTGAGACATATCATCAAAATAAAAATCCACATAATGATATTATCGACAGTCCTATATGTTAACAAATGCTAATAATGACTGCTTTTACTGACAACTTCATAAAAAAATCTGTGTGTTGGCTACAAGTATTATTATTGTCCATTCACATATATTAAATTTTTTATATAAATGAAAAAAAGAAAAAATTCTTCATATGAAAATTTTATTATTTGATGAAATTATATGATATTATTATAAATTTTATATCTAGAGTTATATTGCCATAAACAAATAAAATATTGAAATATTAAAACAACTATAGATATTTTTTATTTTGAAATAAAATACAAATATTTTTCAAACTTTCATAAAAAAATTTGACATTGAAAAGTTTTGCCACAAACATAGAATATCATAAATTTTATATGTGACAATTTTATTTTATTAAATAAATATTTTTTACATGAAAGATTATTTTAATTTTTGTAATTTTATCTAAACTAAAATATTTATAATGCTACGGTTAGTATGAAAATTTTTAATTTCCTGGCTTTGATAATTGCTAAATGTTTTTATATAACCATCAATAAAAAAATTTTCTGTAAGATTATATAAATTAGTACAAATGTTTTAAATAGCTTAAATTTTTGTATAAGGTTAATTATATGAAAGTTTGAATAAGAATTCTCATATAAAATTTTGTCATTATTATCTTTATATTGTTGGTCATATAATATTATGATTTGCTGCTTGTATATTATTATGGCAGGTATTAAATTCTAAAACTGTAATGTAATATTAATTTTTATTGGTTTATTAAAATATATACTTTATTTATTTGAGATTAATTTGTATGGCAGATATAAAAGTCACTATTTCAAATTGTAATTATCTATTCTATGTCTGTCAAAAAACTGTTTAATTATAAACAATTTTTATAGATAAATTAATTAAAACTATCAGCATATTAAATAAAAACAATTTCAATTTATCAAATTGATGGGAAGTAAAAAAATCTATATTCATATAGTGGAACTTAAAATTCTCAACTCCTTATATAGCCGACATCAGGTTTTAGTTGCAAGAAATTTAAGTTCTCCTATTTCTGTAAAGTGTCAATCAATATTAACTAAACCAAAATGCCTTAATTTTGAACATAGAGCATTTATTTATTTATTTGTAATTTTTAAATAAAATAGATTTGAAGTGAGGTGCCCTCAGTTCCAGAAAAAGCTCTTATTTAGGAAACCCGAAATCCCAAAGCATTCTGAATAAATGATCCCACACCTGTAATAAAAATACACAAACAAGTTCATAAAATTACTGTTGGTAATACATCTAGATTTTTTATCTAAAGTGGGTATGTCAAACTTGCAGCCTATGTATTTGGCAATCTTCAATGCTGAATTTTACTGCCATAAATATTTTTAACCAACATATATTTTGTATATTTTAATTATTATATATAATTCATAAATACAATAATAAAGTAAGACCTCATTCATTCAAATAATAAATTAAAATTTAAGTAAAGAAAATAAATAAAATAAAGAATGTACATAAATTTTTCAAATTTTATTCTTCTAGAAATTTTTGTAAAGTTTAAATAGTTGGAAAAGCAAGTGATTGGAATATCTAATAATGGTTCTCTCAGGTTAGCTTTCTTATTCAGCCTTTACAATATTCATTGTCTGTTAAATGACTATAAGCAAGATCTGAGTTTGACATCCCTGATCTAGTTATTGCTGCTTCATTGCAGTTTGCTGTAATAAACTTGCAATAGTATCTGGTCAGTATTTTTTTGAAAAACATTAGTTAAAACTGCTTAGCAAAATTTTGTTTTCTGTGTAAAATTCTTCATAAAGAGATAAGGTCTAATGATTGAACTTCTAAGAAATTTAAAACAAATAATTGTTCAAACATATGAGGCCTCCGGGCAGCACATTATGGGATTTAGATTGATAGCTCCAGAACTTAATCTTTTAAGTAGTCATGGGCTTCACGTAGACCAGATGGAAAAACGAAAGAGGATTCCGACATAGAACTGACTCAGACAACAACTATAACAACAATTAATATGTTTATTGAGCAGGAGAGAGAGTTCTTTATAAATTATCATATAAATAAGATCTATAATTAATATACTCAGAAGCCCTCTAGCAGTCAATTGACTGTTAGAGGGCTTCTGAGTATATTAATTATAGTTTTGTGTGGTTGTGCAGTCTGTTTGAACATTTATTAAATAAGATCTCCCAAGGAGAACAAATACTTGTTAACAAATCACTGGGACAGGTGATCTTCAGTGTGTGAAGAAAGAATTCTGTCATTTTGGTCTCTTTCTTGATAGGCTTCGATAATTCCTCTTCTAATTCTTTCTTTATTTTTTCCTTCTTCCTTCTCTTCTCTTTTCCTCTTTGTTAAGTTGTTGGGACTTGATTCTGTAAAGTTCTGGGACATCTTACAGATAAGATTGGATTCTCTTGAGACTGTATTTTCTTTTTAAAACAATTTTAATTTGACTCTTCTAAGATTAGAGGCCACTATTTCCTTCTGCAGTTGAAATTTGACTGCCTGACAAGTTTGGACGTAATTTGCTTCTTGTCCTCTCTCTTTCTACCTTCTGCCCCTCTCCAAAATCTCATCATATCTCTTTTGCATCTGCTGTGCAGATAAGGGATTTCCTGTTGTTAGGTGGTGTGTTCAATCAGGTAATTAGTGAATGTCCTGTATTCATGTGGTTTCTCTTTTCCCAATTTGGTGTTGATGCAAAATCCAGATAAGTTTTTCCTTTGTTTAATGAATGTTATTTCATTATTATTCATTATGATTTTATCAGATATTGTGTGTCTCTACAAACAACTACTCAAGAGGAAAAATTTAAAACATTTTTCTCTCTCTGCTTTGTCACAAAAGCAAATCACTCAATGAATCATAACAAATCTTAGCAATAGTACATCCTCTAGATCAGTGATTTTCAACCAGTGTGCCAGAAAAATTTTTAAAGATCATTAATTAAATTATTTTTGAAAGAAGTCCAGAAGTCCAAAACACAATAAGTGTACTTAAATGCAGTTCTGGGAAAAAAACTTAAATTTTTTTAATTTAGAAAACAAACGTTTTCGGCCTTTCGGCCATCATCAGGTTTCGTTCTGGAATACAGTTTTAAATACAAAACAGAACGTCTTGAGAGCTACAATTTTAAACTGCTTACTACAATAGTAGTGGAATACATAAAAATGCATACATATAAATAAATAATCGCAAATACGCAAAGTTGAATATTATCTACATACTATGCATTTAAGTACTACAATGCATTTAAGTGCTATTATTCAGTATTAATAGGTTAACTTATATATATCAAACATTTTAGAGGCATTATATGGACTATATTGTATAAAATTAGTTGCATTTTGTTATAGTTTAATATTAAATTTGATTCTTCTGCATTATTAGAGAAAACACAATAAATAAAATCTTACTGGGTAAAGCAGATGATCCATCAGTTAATTTTGGTCGAATTGGCTGAACTCTTTCTGGAGTTCTTTTTGGTTCAAACGAGAGAAGAGTTTGCATTCCAAACAGATGACCTGCATTAAAATTACAAATGTTATAATTTGTTAAAATAGTTACATAATAAATATGATTACTTATTACATATAAATATTCTCCGACTTAAGTATACCCAATCTCTGTTAATCGGAACTTATGTAAAAATTTTCAAAAAAAATTTTTTTTGTATAAACATATAAGTTATTAGCCTAAACATGTTTGGTTTACAATATTTAAAAGTTCATGTTACTTCATTTATTTATATTTTGTGTATTGTTTGTTGATTTTAAGTATCATATTACTGGTACAATGTCTTTCCGTACGGCATTGTCTCCTTTACAGTCAGAAAACAACATGTTGCCATAATGTGGTATAAGTGCAATCAAAATAAATAACTCCAGTAGTTTTTGATTTAAGCAAAATTCAAGCTATATAAAAATCTTCAGTCCCGATTAATTGCACAAATCAAGGAATATCTGTAATTATATAATATTTTTACTTACTCGGAGAAACTGTTAGAAACTGAAAATCTGGCACATTAATCTTGATCGGTGTCATTGCAGTTGGCTGTACAACAAAATTATTTGCAAGAGTTACATTGGCAGAACTAGGTCCATTTATTACCGTTTGTACATTTGTATCAACCATTGTTGATAGTGTAATGCTTGGGCTTGGATTAATTTCAGGTTGTATATTTGGCAATTCAGTATTTATAACTAGGGAAGAATTTTGCAGCGTATTACTAGATACACTAGTTACAGGTCCATCATCATTGCAATTCTGACTACTGTTATTCACTCTATCCAGACATTCTTTGTTAATATTTTGGAATGGTTGTGCAATACTAGAGACATTGGTTTCTTTTAAAGTTTCATTTGCATTATTCAAAATCACAGAGGAACTAAATTGATCATTTTTCTCTGGAAGTTCTGTGTTCTCCGGTTCTTCTACAGATTCTAAAACATCTGTGGCTTGATTATCATTCTCAAAACTATCCCTACTTGAGTCGACTTTTTCTATAAAACAATGAAAAAGATATATAAATTTAATTTAAATTACATTATGAGATATTATTAATATTGGCATACCACATAAAAATGTTAAAACTTCTTCAAATACTGGATCAGATTCTGTTCTATTTAATATATCTTTAATCAGTGCTTCGGGGACATGGCTTTCCTATAATGTTAATAAATACTGTTT
The DNA here is from genome assembly GCA_011317285.2 of Androctonus mauritanicus. Lineage (NCBI taxonomy): Eukaryota > Metazoa > Arthropoda > Arachnida > Scorpiones > Buthidae > Androctonus > Androctonus mauritanicus. The sequence continues at coordinate 5,716 of WUQG02027609.1, forward strand.
AATAATTCTAAGTCAAATGATAGTCCGTCAACAGCATTAAATGGCAGTAATTAAAAAATCTTTATTTGGTATCAACTCTTATTGAACAGCAATCATCAATTCCTTAAATAGTAACTTATATTCTTAATCCATACACCGCCAACTACGAGATATCTTGTAGTAAGTATCTGTACCAAAACTGCCAGCTACGAGATATCTCGTACTTTGCTCTACAAGTTTAGATTGGCTGCAATTCATGGAATAAGTATAAGTATAAACTTATAAAGCCATTTGAATTAGGAATTATTAGAAAAAATAAACAAAAACTTTTCATAACAACATTTTTTTAAAAATTTACACAGTAACACTTTTTATTATCTGTTACCTGCGATCCTACCCCTGGCAATGGGTAGGATCACAAGTAATAGATAATAACGAAATATACCTTTGCAACTAAATATTATTATATTTTGTGAAAATCTATGTGTTTTCCTTAAAATAAAATCTCGGCACCCAGGGCAAAATTCTCTAAATTTGACTGGTAATGAATGTGTTAAGGAGCTTATGATGTGGTCTATTAAAAATGAAAAACATTTTTTGTCACAAAATAAAAAATTCTATGATCATTGTTGTTAATTACTATAAATATGAATTAAATAATTTTACAAATATTTTAAAAAGAATTGTACCTGAGATGATAAAGATACATCACTGTCTGTCATCAATTTTGTTGCATCTAATTGTTGACTATGATCGTTGCTCACAACTTTGTTTATATTTTCGGCTATTTTTTCAAATAAAGGTTGAAAATTGATCAATTCTTCCATTAAGATCTGAAAATATAAAAATTTATTTATTTTTTACCATATTTAAAGCAAAATTATTCGCTGAGACAATTGTATTTTTCATTCTAATAAGGACATTGGTAAATGAATTGGTTTAAAAATAAAATTAATAGAAATATTAATTATATTAAGAATTTCAGTTTAAGCAACAGCACAGATACAGATATACAGATCTGTTATGTTTCAGTATTTTATATAGAATAAAATAATAAAACGTAAACAGCAAGAAACATAATTACATTTGGTAAAAAATATGAAAGATACTAAATGTAAATTATATAATCAATATTCGAAAATTATCTATCTAGTTGTATTAGATAGCATCTCTTTCAATAAGAACAAAAATGTTAAACAGGCAGATTTTCTAGAGCAGTGATGTCCATACCTGGTTGTGAAATAAATTCTAGGGCTCGCAAAAAGTTTAATTAAAAAATTACGGATAGTCCTTGATTTATAACAATGTAATCAGTAATTTTCTATAACTGATCATTACAATTCACATGTGTATGTAACTATTAGCAAAGGTTTAATGTACTGGCAACATCCATTATGTATCTGATTTCTTTAGTTTTTGTCCTTTTGGTTATCGTATTGTGCCATAATAAATATTAGTACAAGTATCCATCAGTTTACCTTTGTAAACTGAGGGAACAAAAAAATGTTCATTAAGTAAAAATTTATAAATTGAAAACTCATTTCCCATTAATTCCAATGTAAAAATTTTAATTGATTCCTAGATATCAAAACATCACTACTATTTTATCTATTGATGTTAAAGCATTTCTAAAGCATTAATATAATTATGTATACTGTAATACGATAGTTTATGACAGATATTATCTATTTAGCCAATTACTTGCCATTCGACTTTGAATTTCAGAGCCGATAAGTGCCAAGTGATCTTCAAATTTAAGTCTAATAAGGCAATAAACTTTTTTATTTTAAATATAATCACTGTGGATTTATTTATCAGTTAAAATTTTTCAAATTTTTGTCAAATGTCTGAAATTTATATAATTCTCAAAATTCTTCATTATACTAAATTACTGGAAAAAATAAACCCAATTTTCTAGAAGTTAGTATTGATGTTTTCAATTCTATTTATTAAAAATACATTAATTATAAATTTTATGATGGTAATTATTTCGATAAAACTAATAGGCATGAAACATAATTTACTTATTTAAATCAATAAATTGGTTAGCTTCGACATCTTCCAATAGAATAAAAATTTACCATCATTTCTCAAATTTATATACAGATAAAAAAATGTGTTAGAGATTTATGCATCTGGAATAATATGAAATCATTTTTTTTATGAAATTACATAGTGCTATATAGTTGTAAATAATTGAAAAATACAGTAAGTAGATTACAGATACTTGTATAATCAATACAAGCCAAGTGCTAGATTTGATACTAAATTCTCTAATTAAAGCAAAAGTTAATTTTTTCTTAAAAACAATGACATACAGAGTAAATTTGATATATTTGATACAACCAGTGAACTATGGAAAAATATAAGGTTACTGCTCTATACTTTAATTTTTCAAATTCACTGTAAACTCTTAGCACTAATGAGAACAGTAAAGAAAATCCTGAATAAAGTAATGAAGAAACCAGCCTATAAGAGGTCCCCGATGGTTTACGAACTACTAAGAAACCCGAAGGACCAAAGGAGAACGGGAGAGAAAAGCAGGGTATACCAGATACCCATAACAAACCTAGACACAGGCAAACAGGAGATATATGTGGGAGCAACGTGAGAAATCTCCAGGACAGGACTGAAGAACATAAAAGGAGCATTAAACCAGCCAACCTGACAACAGTCCTTGCAACAAGAGCTTACCAGAACAATGTCATAGTAAATTGGAATGAGGCAAAAGTAATAAAGCAAGTAGACAACAGAATAGAGCTAGCCACAGCAGAAAATTTGCAAATCGCAAAAGGCAGAGAGAAAAAAGAAGTGATTAATGATAGAGAAGTAGAAGAGCTCCATAAGTCCTGGAAATATTTACTAAAAAGGCAGAGGAGGATGTAGCCCAGTCATGTGACCAGATCTGACCGATTAATACCCATTTAGGAAGCAGTTTTCTAGTTTTATTCCAATAGCGACTTTTAGCTTAAGAAAAATTACGGACTGAAAGTTTAATATTTTTTTGCAAAGAGTGAATAGATAATTAAATTATGTAATTTTAGATCTATATAAAAAAAAATTTTTATGTGAGTTAATTTTAAAATTTGGAATTCAATGTGCTGGAATTGTAGAATGTTTATTGTAGCAGCTGAAGATGGCAGATAGCCGAGAGCACTTCTGAAATAAAGGTTCTTTTTCTAAGAAGTATTTGTATTGCTCATTACAACCAGTGAAGAAAATAAACACAAAAAGCATTGACTTAAACAAATTACAATGGATGACTGATGATCAAATAGTTTTCCCACAAAAGCAAAATTTTTTTTGAAAAATGGAAAAGTGGTATAGATTTATGTTCTTCATTAAAGATGAAAATTTGTAAACAGAGGGTTTGTAAATCAAGGGATACCTGCAGTGAGCAATTAATAAATATATATTTTTGACCTACCAACACATCAAGTTGTGACATTAGAGTTTGTACTGAACCCTAATAAAAGTCAAGGATTATCTGTAACTTGAAGAAATTAAGAATTCTAGAAATTCAAAAGAACAAAATATTTAATATCTTGTGTAATTTGATGAGTTCTTAACAACTTCAAATAAAAATCAGTCAAAACTGATTTTGGATATAAATAATAATTAAAGATTTTTAAATGGATTATAATATTTTTTTATCTATATATATATATATACAGATAAAAAAATATATATTATATATATATAAATCTAAATGTATGTATGTATGTATGGTTTTGAAATCATAGTTCCAAATAAGTTATAATGTTGAAATTTTGCACATAATTGTGTAATGATATCACCTTGATGGGAAAAATCTAAAATTCATGATAAGTCTCCTGGGACAATTATTATTATTATTTTTTTGGAGAACAGAGACCACAAACTTTTTCCACCAGGGGTCATTTTGTTCCAAAATGGAGTCATATACACAAGCACGAGGTAGACCAAAGAAAATTCAAAGAGGAAAACAAAAAAAAACACAAAAATGATGCTTCTAGAAAGCATTTCAAAAGATCGGAAAGTTTAGAAGAAACTCAAGTAAGACAGAATGAAGAAAGGAATGCTAAATTAAAAGCAATGCGCTCGCCATGAAAAAATAATTTAAAGAATCTGAAGGTGAAAGGGCTGTTATATTACAAAGAATGACCTCTATTGCAATAAGCAAGAAAATATATGCTCAACAGTAGCATGTGTGTGGCCATGTCACTGGGGTTGTAAGCAAAATTCTGCTTTTTTCTATAATCCATCTACATTGTATGAATCAGATACTGTAGTGATTAGGTCCATGTCAACAATATGTTGTCACTGTAAAGATCTGAAATTTAAAGATGAGAGTTCAGGAATTACTTTTAAAGATTTAATAAAATATTATTTATCTTTTAAATTCTATTAAATTCATTTGCATGTGCAACAACATGCACAGGTACTGCTAGTAAATAATAAAATAAACAATAACAACAAAATATACCTATAGTTATAAAATTTAACAAAGTTGAAAAATAATTGACTGAAAAATAGGGGAAAAATTTGAATTATCAAAAATTCAACCAAACAAATTAGAAATCAGAGTTTGATAACCAAAGATTGAAAAATAAATTATATCTAATCATAAATAATGATGCATGTTAAATATATATATATATATTTATATTACATTGTAGATTAAAGAAGGAATGGGATCACATCAAATTAACATTTGAAAATGGAGAAAAATATTCATATTATTATTCTATGCATTAACAGTTGATACATAACATTGAAAAGAATCTCTATGAACAAAATATAAAAATTATATGTACGAAAAATTATAATAGACTAAATTTTACTGTACCAGTATCTATTTAAAATGTTCAAGATTTATTCTTTATTTGTGATATGTATCAATATAAAAAAGTTATTAATTTTTGTCAATTTTAACCTGATAAAACAATGTTTCTTACTTTTCTATAAGAAAAATTTTTTAATGAATAAATACGTTATTTTTATGAATTTAATTGTTTGTAAAAAGTAACAATTATACTAAATTTCTCTTTAGAAGAAATTTAATATAGTTCACAATAATTGATATTTTATCAAATCTAGTACAAAGATAAATGAACTGTCTTAACAAAATCAATGAGGCTCGGATAAAATTATGTGCAATTAAAAAGTTTAATAAATTATCTGATTTTCAAATATTCATTTATCCCTCATTAATTGTGTTAAGACAATTTATCAACTTCTTACCTTCAAAGTGTTATAAGAGAGATCATCGAATATATTTTTTTATTTCTTTCAATATGTACAGGTAGCCTCAGTTTACGCTGCAGTTCCGTTCCTACAAAAACCGGCACAAATCGAATTGGCATAAAATGAACCCATATTTACAGTAAGGTATATACAGTAGCATTCACAGGATTTTGTCAAGGGGGGGTTTATTTTGAAATTTGTTACATTTTGTCACTGAGGCTTCCTCTAGTTTTACA
>WUQG02027620.1:0-11155 GCA_011317285.2 Androctonus mauritanicus
ATACCAAAATTGTTAATCATGTTATTTATTAACGATAACAAAGATTGACAATAAATACAATACATAATTATATTAAGCAAATTATATCTTTAGAGAAGTAGTTATTTAAAATTTTTATCATATATGTAATAAAGTTTGATATGATTTTTTATTTTCTTATTTAATTTTAACGAAATCCTTTAGTGCCTATAGATCTCGAAATTCTTCAGTGCCTATAGATCAAAAGATTTAAGTAAAGCGACTACGAAATATTGAAAGGGCCTCTTAAGGGACAAAGCGGTATTGAAAGGATCATAATTTAGTCATTCAATGCAATCCGCCAGATGATCGCGGTAGAAGCGTGCTACGCTTCTATCCTAGAAGATACTGCTTCAATTTTCGACTCCTACCCCTACCAGTTTTTTCAGAAGGAATCTGATTTATAGAACTCCATCCTTCCCTTAACTGCCGATCCAATCAGGGATGTGGACAGCCCATTGTTGGTATGGAGATGCTCCGTCACATAGTACCATCGATATATATGCATAGTACTCACCGGGTGGAAAACGGCGTTAAACTACATTGGAAATATATTCAAGGTGCGAATGCACCTCTAATTGTTTATATTTTACAATATATCTGTTTTACAGGACAATAAAATTTGAAAAAAATTAGGTATATTCTATAAATAAAATACAGTAATAAGTAAAATTAAATATATTGTATTTAACTTATTATTCGAAATAACGAGTGTTATTGTATTAACCTGTTTACAAATTACAACAGTAATTAAATTATATAGGCTAAAATAAATAGTTATTAAATATATTTCTGGCAGTAGAGTGGGGCCATATCGTAGCCCACGGGCTGAATGTTTGATATGTCTTGTATATGATATTAAATTGGAAATATTAAATAAATTACTTAAAATCTCTATTATTAAAAACTGATACAAAGGGAAAGACATAAAAATTTCTGAAAATATAGGAGAGCAAAAAAGGAATTGAGTCGAGGATATTTTTAATAGATACAATTAATTTAGAAATATAGAACGATTGTAATTAAAATATAAAAAAATATATAAATTTTGGAAAATTTCAACATACAATAACTATATCTAGGTGAATACCTTGTTGATTTATTTATAATAGAAACCAATTGACGGAAAATTCAGGTTTCTGGTCAAAGAAATGTGTATGATTTCATAAATTCGTAGACGAATTTATGAAATCATGCAGACCTATCATAGTTTGAATGTCAGAAGGTTTTGGTGTGTGATTTAAAAAATATATTTTATTATTCTGTTGAGTTTATTATAATATAAAGAAAAACGATAGATGCATAGTGTGTTCGCTTAAATTAAGTCAGTTGATTCTATATACTGTACTCTTAAAACTACAATAAATAAATATTCAAACATTAATGATATTATATTACTGTACTATTCCCTAAATATAATTTTAAAGAGAAATAAACCAAAGAACGAATGTAACAACATAGCAGACAATAATATTTCTTCTGCATAAGTTTTTTGAGTAAAATTCACAATTATGAAATTTAAATATTTTATTAAAACTATAACAGTTGAATACTATCATTGCAACTGCATTTATTTGATTTTGGATATGAAAATATTCAGCTCTATGAAACATAATTTTACGATCATTTAAATATAATTTTCGCTTTTCTTCTAATAATATCAATACCACATGAGAAAACTTATAAAGATTGAAAGATCAAATCCAGTAAATATAAGACAAAAAGAGAAATGCTATAATGGAAGGACAGTAAGTTAATGTTATGATAAGAAATGTATAGATTTGATTAAAATTTACGCTTTAAATATATTATTGAAAAAAATTATAAATTAAATAAAAATTTCGAAATATGATAACAATATCCAAGAATACACTTTTTTGAAATTTTTATACAATAAATTTGTTGTTGGTAGAAAATTCATAAAATCTCTCATGAAAAAGCGATACAGAGCTCAATTTATTTTAAATTCGAGTAAATTCAGATAAAAAACTTGTTTTCTTATTGTCAACTAATTTTCATTGCTGTTATAAGGAAAGATAGTTAATTTGTAAGGAAATAAGGCAATTTTCTTCATTAGTTATAATTATGTCGAACTTACCTTTAACAAAATTTGAATTAGGGTATTCCCTTACGAAACCATATAAAAATATAGAAACTATTAGAGTGGATTTATAATTTCAATAATTACTTTTTGATTATAAAACAATGTGGATTATATATAATTACAATAAAATATTAAGCCTATCACCTATTCGGAAACAGATGCTCGTTTTGCGATTTATTCCTGCACGATTTTATGTATTTTTACAAATGTTTATTAATTATGTGCCGTATTGATGCATTAATTTATCAGGCAGTCTAGTTGTTTAAAATCAGAAATGTAAAATACTGTATATATTTTCCATATAATCAACAGTATGATTTTTGTTTACTATTAAAGAATTAAGAAGTTAAAATAAAAAGTTTCATTTTAACATTAATTTCAATTTTACATAATTTTTATCAACCCCCTTCAAAAACGTATAAACGAGGTTTTACTGTACTGATTAAATAGCGAATTATTAATTTTTAAATAAAAACTTTATTATGATACTGATTAACAATCGAATATTTATGATTAACATAATATTAAAAATCTTTAAAGAGCTTTTATAAAATATAATTTATGTTCATTTTAAAAATATAACTCAAACTTTATTATTTTACATAATTTCATTTTTGTTATTTATAAGTAAAATCGAGTATTTTGCATATTTTCAAATGTTATTCAAATAATTTCTAAAATTATCTCGAATAAATTAATATTTAAAATGATAAATATTTACGATTTAGAGAAAGATAGGCCTAATTATTGCTGAATTTTCATTCACCTTTAATTTTTTGCAAGCTTATCACATTTTAGATGAAGTAAATGATAAACTCGTATCTATTTATTTTTAGTTATAAAAAAACTAACAATTATATTTATGAGCTAGCCATCTGTTTTTCCAAAACAGATAAGATAATTTATGAAGTTTTGTTTCCTTTTATGAATTTTTTGATTTTCAAGCGAAAATAAAAATAGGTTAGCTTTTAAAAATAGATATGGTGGCATAGTATTTAAAGGTTTTAGCCGCACGCATTAACAAAAGTGTCTTTTAATACCTCAAGACTTTATCGATATAGGAAATAGCATAGTGATCGATTGTCAACTGCATCTCTTTGTATGTAAATTCGTATCAATAAATTCTTATCTAAATTGTTTTATTATTATATATTCATTAAGTCTGTTTCATTTTTTATCATTTTATTCGATGCATTAATCGTATAAATCATAAAACAGGGAGTATGTTACAATTTGTGTTTTAATGTATACATGAATATATCAAATAATCTCTTTCAAATATGCTATTTTAGAAAATTTGTTTTGAATAAAAATGTGTTTGGTTGGCATTGAAATGATACAAACTATATTTTATGAATCATTCAACAAAATATTGTAGGGCTTAATCTTTCAACTTCATGAAGTTTGTTGTACAGTTGCATTTGAGAAATGATACAGATTATCAATTGTAAGTAATCAATGTTATAAATATATTAAAATAAATAGAATTAATAACCAAATTGTTTATTTTGTTTATAGAATACTCAAATATTATATTAGATTTTTTTGAAATTAATCATGTTAGCTATCTTCATAACTCTTCATTCTCTCTTCGTTTTTTATCTTATAATATCTTAAATCCAAGATTTTTATCACTTTTAAAACATCTTGAATTATTTTGTACATCTTAGTTACTACTTGTTATAAGTTAGAAAGTGGATATTTTAAAAATTCATAAAATAAGCATAAATAAATAAAATTGTTAATATTGTAATCGGTTTTTATGATGGAATTTCTTATTTTTATATTTATGGATAATGCTAGGATTAGAAATTATACAGTACAGTAACTTTTATATTACATTAATATTAACAAATTCTAAGAATTTCGAATCTAAGAATAAATCTTTCTAGATTCGAAGATTGAAAAATGTTATAGAGGTGGTGACATATGTGCTGAGTTGCTGAAATATATTTTATTCAGCAAAAATATAATTTTTATAATATAAATAGAAGTAGAACTTGATTCCATATTGAAAATTTTTAGGTAAAGCTAAAAAATGAAGAGGATTCAATTGATTTTTATCTTTTGTGTCATGTCCACTGTTGTCAGGTGAATTTTTTAGAGAAATTTCTATTTATCATAATTTTAAATTTATTTTATACGAATATATACTATATATTTATCTAATTCTTTCTAAAGAATTATATAATGATTCAGTATGATGAACTAATAAATTCTTAATTTTATATTAATTTTAAAAAATTGTTTATAAATTAAATATAATATTTTAATTTTCCGAATGAATAAATAAAATTTATCTTCTAAGATAACTAAACTTTTTAAATTAATTATCATTAAATTAATTTTGAAATAAGTTGTGATATTTTTCATTTGGAGATTGAATTTAATAAATATTTTGTCAGGCGATTAATTTAATTTCTTATTTATTCAGATATTAAATATTTCGTAAATTCTGTAGAAAGATCGACAGTATTTGTATAAAAATAACAAATTTACACTCATAGGTGATTTTTATTGATTTGTGTTAATATATTTGAGCAATATAGATATAAATTACATCAATAAATAAATATAATACTTTATTAGAGAATTTCAGTATAGCGTAGCATCAAATTTCTCTTTATACTGATATAAATTTTTGGAAACATTTTGTATTTATACTAATGTTGGAAATGTTGGAATCAGTTCTTACAAAAGATTCTTCTTTCTTGATTTTAATGTAGTTTTCATGTGAGATATTAAACGAAAAGATATTAGAAAACTTCCTACTAGTTGTTCACATAGATTCTAGGATTTAATGGCCCATTTGAACTCTATTTTAAATATCTAATTTATCTAATCTAATAAAGATCTTCAAATAATAGAAATGTGGAAATAAACGATGGAAGACTAAATCTTAAATTTTAAATTAAATTGAAAAGTTTTGAGTTCGTTAATCATTTGCAAACAATCATTAAGGAACAAACATCTCAATCCATAAAAAATTGCATTATTGAAACATTTACTATTCGTTGAAAATAATTATCATTGTTAATTTAAATATGGTTTTAGTAATATTTATAAAATGATCTATTTGTCCTAATAAACGAAAGTGATGAGAACTATGGCTAAATACGTTACTCGACGATATACGGAGCACATCACAGAGATTTATAGAATAAAAAATATTTCATATATGAAAAATAGTATAAATATCTTTTTTCCCGTTTCATGATTGCTATATTTTAAAGCACAGTTGATGATTCATGATAGGATTAACATTAAAAATTTCATCTAAATTATTTTTCATTTTGATTTTTCCGTAAAATTGAAGTGCATAAAAAAGATTCCTCCTGACGCTCGAGGAAAGATTTAAACTTAATCTTGATATAAAAAAACTGAATATATCTTTAATTAAGAATAATAATATATTTATAAAATGCCCATACATCAGATTCTTTAATATTGAAACTAGAAAACTAATCTTTCTAATGCTTGACATTAAAATATTAAGTATTTTGTTTCACTGATCTCTTCTTGACTCGCATAGTTTTTGAGAAATGTGTTTAGTTCATAGGGGAAATATTGTTTAAATTTTATGTATTTCAGAGTTGTTCTCTTTATCTTTGAATATCTCCGAAATATAAATCGTAAGGAAAAGCCTGTCAGTACAAAAATATTACAAAAATGAAAATTAAATTTTACTAAATAAAACTATACCTTCCGATTTGAAAAAATAAAAAATAAAAAATCTGGCAAACAATGCCCAAATGCTTGAGAATATTTTTAATCGCAGATTTCAATTCAAAATGAGAAAATACTGTAACAGGAAATGCATTTTTCATAATTTTTTTAATCTCCCATAGTTTGAATAAAATATTTATTGCATAAAAACATTGAATTCTGTGTGAAGAGAGTTTGATACCTATGGTTTCAGTGTAAGAATAATTTTTGAGTTACAAGCTATTAATTTATAAATATTTTCATGACTGGAGGAACAAATATTTATTATGTTAAATAAATAGAAGAAAATTAATTAATATCTAATTTGTAATACAGATCGATTCAGGGTTCATGGAAACCTTTTGAGAATCTCTTAAGGTAAATACAGTTTCCATGTTTTTTTAGTGATGAATTTACTATTTCATCAAATATTTTTATTTATTCCAAACTTTTATTATATAGTGAGTTCACAACATATCCACCTTCAGATGGAAAATCATGGAAGAAAGTTATAAATCCAAATCCTTCTCCTGCTCCTCATTTTCCTGTTAATTATTGTATTGATGGAGCTGGAATGCTTTTTAGGGAATACTTAGAACAAGAAAGAAATTTCTTACAAAATAGACTGAATTATATTTCTTCATTAATTTCTAAATCATATCATAACCCTTGTATTATCTACCCCATTCATCCTCAGCCTCCATTTCCTGATCATCGACCCGATTTTCCTTATGTTGATTATAATCAGTTTGCAAATAACATTGTAATCGATAAAAGTTCAGGAAAAAATCTTCAGATTACATTAAACTTGACCGACTTTACCGAAAACGATATAAAATTTGAAATTATAGAGAGCAGAATTGTGGTAAGTTGATATACTTCTTATTCAAAATATTATAAATATTTTATTTAGAGTTCTTTAATAAATATTCTTTCTTTATACGAATAAGGTCGAAGCTCAACAGCAGGCGGAACCACATAAATATGTGAAATGGACTTATCTTCTTCCTATTGGCACAAATCCGTCGACTATCAAGCATTATTTCGATAACGGCTATATGACAATCGAAGGAACTCTTTCAAAAGATGTTAATTCCTTTTCTTCACAACAAACTATAAAAACTAGCATAAAGCATAAAACGTCAACTTCGTTTACTCATGTACATAATTATCCACATGTATTTTCAAATGGAAAATCATGGTACCATGCTAAAAAATAATTGAAATACTTGTATTAATGAAAATTATATAAAATGTTATATCTTTCATACACATATATTATTTTAGTAATTATGCATAATTCTATGAATAAGCCTATTATTCTAGGATTTTACAAAATTGTCTTTTATTTTTTATTTTTTTCACGTTGACGTGGACCGTATAAACAGTTTTCTTTTCATTGATATTCAAAGGGTAGAATAAGAACGAGAGTCATAATTAAGCCATATGAAAAAATAACTTGTGATAAAATATTTTAATAATAGTCCAATATTTATAAGTCAGTTATCAATAACTAGAAATTCTTGATATCTTTTTTGAACTCTGCACAGTTTTTGTTGAAATATTCGTAAGAACTTTGATGTTATTATTATTATTTTAATGATAATGCTTATTTAGATTCTTCGAATAAAGTTCAGGATAATTACTATGCTTGAAATTTTTATAGTTGCTTTCTTGTATATTATGACTAGATCATTTTTTCTCAACTAGTGGTACGCGAGACATGACTAGTAGTACATGTATAATCTTGACTTCCTATTTGTATACAAAGAATAATTTTGTTGGCGGTACTGAAATTTTTGTATTTTAATTTTGGTGGTACGTATTTATGAAAAGGTTGAGAACTGCTGGTCTAGAATATCTAAATCATCATAAAATATTTTTATTTTTTAATTTTATAATATAATATAATGCAGTACCTAGATATAAATTTAATCTAATTTTTTATTTTAAACTTTTTAATAATAATTGTGTAAAAAGGTATTCTCTATTATTATGCATTAGAAATGATAACTACATTTCAGTACATATTATTATTATTGTAAGATGAAATAAATTATATTTTAATTTTAATTAATGGCTATACAGTTTCATTTAAAGCTTATTTAACAAAAACCAGTAAAATTTATTAAACTGAATTTTAATGATTTCTGTTGCAGATAATCAGATATGGATGCTGCAATATGATTCTAGAAATCATTCATTATTAACCTCAACCATATAATCCTTCCTCAATAAAATTAGTTTTAATAAAACGATTATTTGGGCGAATATCATGCACTAGCCTATATTTTCATTTTTATTCTACATAGAATTCTTGAAAATAGACTACCAACTCAAATCCTTCTAGTCGCAATAATTTTTTTCTTTGGCTGCTAAAGATGAAATCCCAAAATTGCAAAACAAAACTATTGCACATATCGTACCTCAGTGATATATGCAATAGTCAGTAGAGAATAAAGCTCTTTTTCCTTATTATAATTATTTTTTTTGTTTTTAACTTTTTAATGTATTAGAAATGGGTCTGGGTTATTTTGGAAAAACTGGGTTTTGGCTATATTTTTTAAACAAAAATAGTTTCTATACATTTAATGCTGCAGTTAGATCAGAACTTTTCGTCAGAAGATTGCATTGTTTTTTTTTTTTTTTGCATATTTTTACTCCCCTTTCCAATCAGGGAGATTACTAAAGGACGGGGCCAGTTCCAACCAGGGCTGCGCCCACACCCGTGGAGGGTGCCGGATGGTAACGGACGGGGATCGCCGGGCCGAGCCCAGCACCCCGAAAAAACTTTTCAGGAGTTACTAGACCCAAGACGCGAACCCGGGTCCTCCTGCGTGGCACGTCGATAGCGTTACCACTCGGCCATCCGGCCGCCAGATTGCTTTGTTTTAATGTTTTCATTAGCCACATAGTTTCATCTTGCTTCAGATATAGGAAATTTTTCATAAACATTTCATTTACATGTTTTGGGAAAAAGAAAAGGAAATTGGATTAAAGCAATATAACAGTTCAAACGTCCTTTCATAGATTAAAATAATTTAGTAATTAAAATGAATGATAACCTATATACCATTTAGTAAAATATATTTCATTTTAATAAATTATGTTAAATTTTAACTATCTATAGTTTAAGAATTTATCGTGTCTATATTTAAAATAAAAAACGATCGAATAACCCATTTAATAATTTGAATTTTCGATGACTATAGAGCAGCAAACTTACTTCAATGGTAAAGATTGTTTTTGATCATTAACTGCCATTAACCATAACTGTAGTCCGTTCACCATAAAGAACAAAGCCGACGTACTCCATTCACAGATGTGTGTACTTCCACGGACAAAATAGTCCAATATGATTTTTTCGCCTTGGAACAGCAAATTGTACGAAATAAAAATAAAACGAATTGTTTTCTGTTAACTGTCTTCAGATTTGAATTATTTCGATTTAATCCGGATATATTCGGAGAAAATAGAGCGTCTGAACTATCTTTCAGATAGCACTTCTAAACATGGAGGATAGCGCTTTGAACGTGTTGAAGTCTGTGTGGAAATTCACCCAAATGTTATTTTAAAACTAGTCGAAAAGGGCAAACGATTAAAAGTGAAACAAAGCAAGTTATCTTGAATGTTTACTCGCGTATTAGAAAAGACAACCCAGCGTTAACAGTCGAAGAAGTTGTTTCGAAAGTTTCAAGCTTTAGCCTACTGGAGTATCTCCATATTCAATCTACTCTGCGAAAAGGGAATGGCGTGAAACAGAAGGTCTCCTTCGAACACCAGGAAAGAAACGACCTCGAAAATCTGAAAATCCAAGAAAGAATATAAAGTATGTTAGCTTTGCATGTAGTGCCATCCGAGGTATTATGCATAAGTTTTTTTTAAAAAACGAGCCGCCAACATTAAATAAAATTTTGACTGAAGTGATAGACGATGATGACTTGCCAAATATTTCGAAAAAACAATATTGCATAAACTTTTGAAAAAAATAGGCTTCGTTTTTAATCGAGGAAACAAAAATTCTGTCTTAATTGATACACCTGAAATAATTGCTTGGAGGCACAAATATTTAAGAACAATTCGGCAGTATCGTAATGAAGGCAGACCAATATATTCACTGGATGAGACATGGATGAATGTTGGCCATACAGTGAAGAAATGTTGGCAAGATAAAACAATAAAATCCAAAAGAGATGCACACTTAAAGGGTTTGTCATGTGGGTTGAAAGAACCAAGCGGCAAAGGAAATCGTCTGATTTGTGCTCATATTGGGAGCGAAAATGGCTTCTTGGATGGTACTATGTTACTTTTTGAATCCAAAAATATTGGAGATTATCATCACGATATGAACGGGAAATGTTTTGAGGAATGATTCCGTACCTTGCTGCCAAAACTATCCCCTAACAGCGTTATTGTTATGGACAATGCATCCTACCATAGCGTTCGTTTAGAGGATATACCAACATCTTCATGGAGAAAGGACAACATCCGAAGTTGGCTGACAAGTAAAGGTATTTCTTGGCAGCCGGAAGAATTAAAACTGGAGTTATTAATGTTGGTTGGAAGAGAAAAGCACAGGTTCCGTCGATATCGTGTGGATGATCTAGCGAGGGCGGCGGGGCATGAAATATTACGTCTTCCGCCTTATCATGCAGAACTGAATCCCATTAAGCTGGCATGGAGTCAGATAAAAGGTTACGTAGCCTTAAATAATAAAACTTTTAAACTTTCAGATGTGCAAAGACTATTCAAAGAAAGAGTAAGTCAAATTACACCAGAAATGTAGAAATCTTTCACTGAGCACGTCATTAAAAAGGAACAGGAGTTTTGGAATTTAGATATTCAACAGGAAAGCGTGGACACATCGTTTATTATAAAAACAGTCTGATCCCGATTCCGATTCAGAGATTACAGATATTTACTCCTTATCAGAAGATGCAGATGATAAATAATGATCTTAATAAATATAAACGGTTTTTTTAAAGGCCAAAAATTTTTGTTAAAGAATAATCAAACGTATACTGTATATACCGATATGAAAAAAATAACTAAAAGCGAAATCGATTAAATAAAACATTAATCTATTCGTAACACTGATGAATTAAAAAATGATGTATAATATATAATATAAAATTATTTATTATTATAATTTTAAAAAATAACATATCTGCTATTGGCATTGTAAAATCTATAATACCACTAATACAGTAAAACTTCGATTTAACGTTTTCCAAGGGGACGGCGAAAAAATACGTTAGATTGAGGAAAACGTTAGATCGAGAAACGGCAAAATAAAAAAGACGTACATATATAGGTAACGCGGACCTG
>WUQG02027631.1:0-11155 GCA_011317285.2 Androctonus mauritanicus
ATCTTTCAACTACAGTTGATTTTCATTATTCATGGATTCTATATTTGCATATTCAACTATTTATGAAAATTTATTTGTAACCACAAAATCGATTTTTGCAGAGCTTTCACACTTATTCATGGACTTTTTCTGAGTGGCAAAATAATGTTACCAATGTAAACTCTCTCTTTCTCTCTCTCTAATAAAGAAAATTGTTTGTTACCAAATATAGTCTCTGTGCTGTTCTGCCAGAAAAGTCTCATTATCTATCTTTGCTCACTCCACAGACCATGAGTACATCAAAAGCTTGTTCCTATTATCTGCAGGTCCCAAGATGAATGAAGTTTGTGACCCTATGCTTGAATACCCTCACAAATTTAGGTGCCTAACTGCCTGTGCATTTGCTCCTTGCGCTGAAATTTTAGATCTGAGGCAAAAAGCAATGTAGACAAGATTGACAGTTTTTCAACACAATTTAGAAAGACAATGTATCAGCTATGTATCAGCCACATCAAACAACTACCTATCAAAAATAAGTTATTTACTACATAGTGTTTTAAAAAATTAAAGATTATTGTAATTATAATATTGCATATAGTACTGTACACTGCATATATTGTAATTATTTGTAAGTACTGTAATACACATTAAATAAGATGTCTTTAAACAGAAAAAGTGCACAAAGCAAGGATGAAAATGTTGGGAAGAAAGGTTCACAGGAACTTAACTCTATGTTTCCATAGGCATAATGGTTCAGTATTCATGAAGAATTTACAGAACATATCTACCTCGAATAATGAGAACTGACTGTATATTTGGTGTTCCTGAAGAGAGTAGACAAATTTAATTCACAGATGCTAATCATCAAAACAAAACAAAAAAAAGTCCATATAAAAAATGGGTACAGAAATATTTCCTTGTTTGAGATAACATAAGATGTAAAAGCATACAATTTAATAAATTTATTAATCTTCTGATGATTGTTCTATATTATAATTTATAATCAACTTTAGCAAAACAATCATACATTAATCACAATACTGGATAATCTATTAGAGACAGTTTGTGTGTGGTTGGAAATGACTTATGATTTGAGCTCTTGTGAGAGAGATGTATTCAACCTATGCTTTTGCATCTTGTGTTATCTCAAAAAGGAAACACATCTGAACTCTTGTTTATATGGACTCTCTTTGTTTTAGCAAGAAATATCTGTGATTAAAATTTGATCAGATCTTTCTCCTCTTTTTTTTCTAGAAACTTCTTTATATCATTATCTCTAAATAAGTTTCATGGAATGTCATCATCATTGTTTTTTATTAGAGTTTGCTTCATTTGCTATTAGAGCTTTTACTACTATTATGTTAGGCTCCTATATAACTTGATTGTTTTTAAGATGTTTCTAAGCATTTTTCTAAGTAAGAGATGATCAGTAGTAGTAAACACTGCTGTTATCTGTGGAAATCTTTTATTATTTGTGTCATTCATTATTAGTGCCGCCCAACTGCTATCTTTCAAGAATTCTTCAGCTCTAATCGTCATTTCCCTATGAGTGAAATGAAAGGTTTAATATCTGCATGTCATAAAAAGTGACTAAACAGTGCTCATTTAATTCACTATTAAGCTTCCATTTTCTATAGAGCCCTTTCTTTTCTCATCTTTATATTATTTCCACTTCGTATTTCTTTTAAAGAGTTAAATTTTTGAGTAGGTCTTCTTTCTTTTTCAGTAAATATAAATGCTCTTAGTATCATTGAAATTAAGTAAATTTTCTGTTGTTGATGGGGCTGTTGATTCTATAAATGAATGAATACAACTTAGTGTGGTGTAAGCCTATCCACTTTTGTCATTCTATCCTGGATGATTCTATATGAATTAGGCTTGATTATATTGAATGACATCAGTATTGTTCACAATTTTGTTTGCATATGCAATTCTCCAAAGTGTACATTCAAAAAGTGATGTATAAATAAGTTTTTCTTAGACAAAAAAAAATTTTTTTAAGTTTTAGTTACAAAAATTTTTTTAATTTAAAAATCTAAATTTTGAAATTTAGTTTAAAAAATCAGATCTAAATTTGATCAGAAATTTAGTTTAGATCAAATTTAGATTTTGATTTTCATTCTGAAAATTCAGTCAATTATGATACAAATTATTGTTATTTTTACAAAATTTTTATGAAGTGAAATAAAAACCATGTACATTTATAAATTCTTTGTGTTAACAGCACTGACGAGCAGACCAAATAAATTCGAAAAAATATTTATTATACATCAGAGCGCTTTCGGCGTACATGCCATCGTCAGCGTTTAACGGAAAAGAACCGATACAGTACATTATTTAGAATACAAACAGTTCTAGAACAAAAAAAATTTTTTTTTTTAAAACTAAAAAATTTTAAAAACTAAAAAAAAGAACAATTTACTGATTCTAATCAGTAAATTGTTCTAGAATTGTAATATATCCATCTTGTTTTGGTTAAAAGATGTAAAAGTACTGAAGATGGTTTATTAAAGCTGAAAGTACTATGCTAAAAATGAATGTTTTTCACTTTAACTTAGAGCTCATGATTGTATAGTATTATTTATCAATTGAAAGTGAAATAGTTATATTTATATTCAACATATTTTGATTAGTAATCAAATAGATATTTGTGAAAATGGATGGATTTTAGAAACACATTAGTCATAACACAATTTGAATTTAAAAAATATATATAGGAGAAACTGCATTCAAGACATTTATGGTATTGTCTTTAAATGAAAAATGTCAAAGGTGATTTCAGAAGTTCAGATCAGGTATTTTCACCTTAAGTGATGCGCATCATATTCAGATCATCCTGTTAAGCTTAATGATGACTTGCTACTGGCTGCACTTGAAGATTGTGTTCTTTCTATTGAAGAGCATGAAAGTTTTTAATTTAATCCATTCAGCAGTTCATTATCAACTGCATGAACTTGGAAAGCTGATAAAAATTTGGAATAAAATCTTCTGAGGAGATCACAGAAGAGAGATCTCTTGTTCAGAGAATGGCTCAGAACAAGAATGGATATTTACATTCTGTGCACTTTCACAAACATAGCTCATCTTTTTGAATAGATTAGTTATTGGAGAAGAAAAATGGCTATTTTATAAGAATGTGAAATATCACAGGCAAGAGAGTTGAACCAGTTACATCACAGTCCAAAATTAGGCCTTTATCCTATAAATATTTAAGCATTTTGTGGTATGCTATTAGTGTAATCCACTTTGAGTTGTTGCTATTCAATATAATGAGTACAATAGACTTCTATTATTAGCAGTTAGAATTCTTGAATGTTGTACTAAAAGAAAAGAAGGCTGCTTTGGTCAGTTGTAAAAGTGTTGTTTCATCAGAATAATGAACTATCTCATACAGTAAGGATCACATCTGCAAAGATTGTGAAGCTAGATTGGGAAAAACTTCCAAATCTCTATTTTCTAAACTTTGTGCTATCTAATTACTACTAATTTCAGAGGTTGCAAAACCATCTTGATGAGAGTTCAAAACAAAGATGAAACTACTTTCTCTGCTTCTTTTCCTCTAAATTCAAAGAATTTTATATATGTAACATTCAGAAACTTATAAGTTGTTGGCAGGAAGTAATTAATAATAATGAAACCTAAGTTATTTGTTAGGTAATATTAATGTTTTAAACTTTCTTTTTTCTGAAGTTAAATTCCAAACTTATAGGATGACTCATAATATAGATTTTCATCTGAACACTGTTGTTCAAAAAGAACTAGCATTAATTTATTCAGCAAGAGAAAGCGCATATTATGCTTTCAATACAGTCTCATATTGAAAATATTGATTATTTATAGGATATAGAAACAATGCTGAAGAGAGAGAGGCATTATTTCTTTGATATATCTTTAATGGTTAATAAAATATTTTTAAAACCCAAATCATCCTATAATGATACTGCAAGATATCCTACAATGTACAATAGTAAATTGTCCCACATTCTATGATATTCAAATAATTTGCAAATTTTCAAATGGTTTTGAAAAAGATTTGATTGTATTTATCTTAGTGACAATGCATTAGTGTAGAATTAATAGATAATTTTGTGATTTCATCCTGTGTTTTTATTTACAAAATATATCAAAATTGAATATTCTTTCAATTTAAAAGGTATAAAATTAAAAATTAAATTTACTATCTAAGCCAGCATTTTTCAGCCTTTTTTGACTGTGATCCATTGCAGAAACCATATTTGGTACTATGACCCCATATGTCTGCTGAATTCAAGATACAAACTTTGTGTGAATTATTATGTTCGTTTATTCATTAGTGACCAATGTTAGTATCTCTTATGGATGGTATATATTGGTACAAATAATCTTACTGTAAAATTTTATAAGCTGTATTCAAATATTTTTGTGCATTTTTTTTCTATTTGCCGTGACTCACTAAAGGGGCTTGAAAAACTTGAAAAAATGCAATTTGTAAAACCCTAGTCTAAATAAATGTTCATAGTTTATATGGATAATGGAGCTGGGTTTGTGAAATTTAAAATTAATATGCTAATTATCCATACATGAAACATTCTTTTATACATTTTATTTTTAACATTTAAAAAAAATTTAATATCACAGCTTCGATTTCTATCGTTGTTATATCCCAAAAAAAATGCAAATTAGCATACAGACAATCCTTGTATAACATAGTATTTCTATAGCAGTTTCATTCTGATATAATTAGAAAATTGAGGCAATCTTAACATAACATTGTATTTATAGAACATGATTTTGCTCTAATATAGCTTAGAATTTGTAATAAACCTTTAATTCCAGATAATACTGTTTTGCATTACATGTGATTTTATAGGAACTTAATAGTTGTGTTGTATAAAAGTTATATATACTTTTTCTATATTAATTTTAGATTTCTACATGATTTTTTTTATAAGATGGCAGCCGTTCTAATTTTAGAATATCATTAAGTTTGAAACTATGTTTCATATGAATATTATATTTGCTTGAAAGATATTTTTTTGTAAAAAAATTATGCTTATCACTAGCAAAAGCTGTATTGTTATTTTAAATTTAATTTTATAATTTTTAAATATTGCAGGTAATCCTCAGTTTATGATGGTAGTAATATCAATAAATTCTGATGATGTTAATTGCAATTAACCTAGGTTCAATTCCGAGACCAGTAGTATGATATATGGAAAGTATCCTCTTGTGTGTGATTCTTGTAGTTTTGTGATCTTTATATTTATTAAGATAATATATAGTAATCTAATAAATATTAGTAATGAGAAATCCATAGATTTTGGCATTTCTGACTTAAATAGCAGAGTTCAAAATTTTTGGAACCAAACTCCATCATAAGTTGAAGATTATTTGTATACAAATAAATTTAGTGTTAATAGAGATTTATATTAAATAACATTTTTCTGAGATTAATGATGTACAAATAAATTTGAAAAATTAAATGTGAAATTAAATTGCTTTTTTTATTAGATTATAAAAGACACAGACGAAAGCAGGAATTGGAATCTGTTATTCCAGAAGAAATAAATGATGATTTAGAGACTAGTAAGTACAAAATTTTCAATATTTATCAAGTTGAACTTCATTCATTTGCAATATGTATTTGTGTATAAGCTGATCTATTAGTTTAGTATCTAAAACTTATAAAAGAAAATTTGAAGATTCAATATTCAATAATTAGGATAATATGATATTGAAATAAATAGATAATTTTCATATTTTGATTTAAACTGGCAGTGACAAACAGTAATTAACAGCATTGTTTGCTACATATTTTATTAGAATTATTTAAATTTTAATTGATGAATAATTATGATCAGAATATACCCAGATTGATGAATT
Source organism: Androctonus mauritanicus (assembly GCA_011317285.2). Taxonomy (NCBI): domain Eukaryota; kingdom Metazoa; phylum Arthropoda; class Arachnida; order Scorpiones; family Buthidae; genus Androctonus; species Androctonus mauritanicus. The sequence goes on from WUQG02027631.1 coordinate 5,842, forward strand.
TTATTATCTGTTTTATAATGCTGTTGATAATTATTTTAAAGAATATGTTAGCAGGTTTTCTTTATTAGTTTAGTTACCTTAAAATGTAGTTATATTAAAATATTTTTAAAATCCTGTAAGCTAATCACTTAATTATTATAATATATTTTTAGATGGAGTTCCTGCTGCTGCTAGCCAGCAGTTGTCTGCAGATACTGCAAAAGAAGATGAATTTGGTGCCAAAGATTATCGTGCAGTCATGCATTTACGAATTGATCATAATTCTAGACCTTTGTGGGTGGTAAGTATCAAAAATAATTTTAATATTAAATTTGAGATAGAAAATTATAATTTCAAAATAAATTTTTATTATTGAGATCATAAAAGAACACTCAAAAAAATTTTCAATGTCTTAACTGAGGGAGAAAGGTGGGAGGTGAGGAAGAGATGATCATCATTGCTGGTCCATGCTTCCTCTAGCACAGAGGTTTTTAGCCTTTTGATGACTCCATATCCCCAGTGGATTGTCCAATATGGTCCCATGCCCTTTAAGATGATTTTATTGCATTCCATTCACATAATAGTCAAGTATAAATTAATACATTAAATAAAATAAATACCAGTACCCAGAGATTGAGTCCCATATCCCCAGCATTTGGTTCCTATATCCTCAAGGGGTATAGACATGTCTTGTTAAGAATTCCTGCTCTAATAGGATGTTGCAGGCTGAATAAAGGGGAAAGAATAACAACTGCAAATATCAACAATACTATAAACTAAAGAGAACAAAAAATTATGCATTAATCTCTGTTTCTATGATTTAATTTTTTGTGAAAAACCTTGTTGTGTTTTAATATTTTTTATATTAACTAATTAATCAGTGTAATTTATATTTTCCATTCCTATTGAGAAAAAGGAAAACATTAATAGTTTTTCTATTTTTTTCTTCTTTAGTCTCTTTGGCTTCTCTTCATTTATATATGTAATTTTCTCTTGAAAATTGTTCATAAATTGCAAATTTATAAATTTAACAATTCTTTCCATTAATTCTAATAAAAATTTTTGACTGATTTGGGAATTAGAAACTTAGCTTATTTCTCATATATTCTAAAATAGTTCAAATTAGAACTATATTTATAGTAATTAATCTAATTATTATAAACTACAGTGTTTACGCAGTTAGAATGCTTTCAAACATTTTTAATCTGACTATCCATAGTTTTGCAGCATTCGTGTACAGTAGGTCCTTGATTTACATAGTTTTGACTTAGTTTCAGAGATACACTGATGCCTAAGTCTTTTTAATTTTTGTTAAATTACCATAAAGAGCTAATGAAAAATTCATTAAAAATTTCCATTTTTGCAGAAATATCATTTATGCCCTTAAATTTCTTATCTATGGTTAAAGCAAATTCATAAATTTCATTTGACCATTGTTTATCCATCCATTTGTGTATATCAAATTTAAACACTGTTGAACTTAAGTAGGTTTTAATTTGTGGAAATGTTTTTGATAAAAATGATTACAATAAGTCAAGGACCTATGGTAATTATTTTTATAAAACTTAAAAAAAATTGATTTTATTTATATTCTAGCAGCACAGGTATAATATAGTTTCATCAAGCTGAAACATATGAGAATAGAAATTTATAATTTATTTTTGAGTGCATAAATTAATAGCAGCTTCCCTGATTAATACAGTTTCAAATTCTGTAATTTTAGTTGTATAATTGCATGCCATTTTTTAATACTGCATGTCTATAAACTACAAATTAAAGAAATGATTAAACAATTTATAGACTAACCTCATTAACATACACTGTTAGCATATTTTTACTATAATATGTGATCAGTTTTATTACCCATCCCCCCTGTAATATACCATTATCTTTCAATAACATGTTAATTTCACGTCTAAAATTTTCATCATTCCAAACTGACAATATAATCGGATCTAAAATTATTGTCATCATTTAGTACAGTTCATACTCTACTAAAATATAATTATTGTATTTCCTTCATTTTTTAATATTTTTTGAAATCAGGATGTGACTTTTATAATTTATCTGAAAACAATGTTTACATTGTCTAATTTGAAGAAACAAATCATCTGTGGAATCTCTGACAATGAACCTTTAGTAAATATGAGGTGATTATTTTGCAGTTTTTTTCTGACATAAGATTTGCAATTCTGTATCAGTTCTGAAACAATTTTGAAATGCATCTGTATCCGTTTTCCACTCTCTTCAATTGCAGCAAAATTTCCTTTGCACAGTTTGATTTCTTATCATTTAACTCTTTGTTAATATTTCTAATGGGATTCAGAAATGATATAAAAAATAATTTTTTCAATTTTTACAAAACAAATATTTCTATAAATTCAAATATATATAAAAGAAATTGCATTAGAGTTGAGCTAAGATGAAATTAGTATAAATTAATTGATGATATATAATATATAATAATAATAATAATAATAATAATGGTTAGTCAGGGCAGATCTATTTACAGAAACAGAAGCATAATAGCAATTCAAGACCAGGTAATAAATACAAAAAACTACAGAAAATACATACTGAAGAACAGCACATTGGCAAACAACACTGGGAAGAATGGGCCAAAACCCATGCCTCCACTATGGGTTGGTCCCCGCTCCCCCACCGCCTCATCTCGTCGCTTAGTGCGAATTTTTATCACCACTTCCGGTTCAGTCTCCCTCAGCCAGTTGATTAGGTATTCCATTCCACAAAAACAAGTTTCCATAATTCAATACTTTATTAATAACCAAAAATAATGTTAGTAACTTACAATAAATATAATAAAAATCCACTGTCCTGCCAATACGCCGTCCCCGTTGTTCCGAAGACAATTCCACATAAAGTACAAACAAGGTGTATTCCACCAACATCCACAGCCGACAACCAGTTCCACAAAAACCACAACAAAACATCAGCAGCACCACACTAACAACCTGGCAGGACACGGCGTGACAGACAAGATAATGCCCCACAGTGGATTAAATAGGAAAACGTAATTTACATAATAATAATAATTAATGTTCAAAACCCATATTAAACATAATTGTTACAAATTAATTTACAAATTATTAATCAAATAGAAAAAAAAATATTCTTTATCCTTTTACATTTAAAATTTTTCTCCTTTTTTTTTTCTCTTTTTTTTTTCGTTGTCAACTGACACCACCTCCCCACCGATGACCACACCCGCAGGTAATAAACATTTTCAACTCCTTACACTATGAGGCATAATTTTTCTTTTACATGAGTTATGGGCTTTTTATAGTATATTTAAAAAGTTAAATTTTTACATTAACATTTTCTTAATGGAATTAATGCTGTTGTTTGGTATTTTATTTAGATTTATCATTTGCTCTTTTAAAGTTTTTGAATAGTAATGAGTATTTCAAAAATAATGCATATACTTCCCAAAACCAATTATAATATGCTATTTCACCTAAATATATTGATTTCTAGCTGCTTATGTTCTGTTTGATAATGCAGGCAATTCCCATTTTATGTAAATTCATACTTAGGTAGTTTATTTTTAGTTAAGGAATGGACCTGAACATGAATAAAATCCCAAAAAATGATTAAAATGTTAGAGATTTATCAATCTCTAACATTTAATATATTAATAACATATAGCATTTAACATATTAGACTTAATTTTAGTTTATTGTTGGCATGTGATTATAGGTGGAAATTGAAGTATTCAGCACTCAAGGGTTAGTAAATAGACATTAGTTAATGAAGCTCAGCATATTATGTGACAGTTTTGATGATGATGTAACAAAATAGGAATTAGTGTTTCCCTTAATGCAGGAATCAAAAAATCCTCTTTACAATTGTATGCTTGTTCCCACTAATAACTTTTTAATTAATTAGTATATTTTTATAATACTTGACAGTAATAATTTTGTGCTGTATGATTTGACTCTTATCTTCATTACTGTTCAAGTTGTTAATTATTGGTCTCGATACAACTTGTCCTATTCTCAGTTTCCATCATCACTCTGAATGTCATTCACACCAAATAGATTATAGCAAGCTTATTTACAAATAGAACAGTTATTAAACCCGTTTTTTGCTCAACTACAATAAGTGTTTGATTATTTATATACCTGCATAACAGTGTGAAGAAGCAGTATAATGGAAACTGTAATAGAACAGTTAATTTCAGTATGTTCAATCTTGTGAGATTTTCCTATAATAACTACAAAACTATTTAATAGCTTTTATAAAATTTAATATTTAGGTTATTCCATTAAAATATCCATCATCAAAATCATCATCAATCTATTATCTTTGATCATTCCAAAATTAAAGCAACTCTATAGAGCAGTGTTCCAAAATAAGCCTAAAGATAATATTTTAAAATCTTATGTTGAAATTTTTTTGAACCTCCAAATCATCATCATAAAAAAAGACAAATGGAAAGTTGTTAACATCAATGTGTGCAGTATCATGCTTACTACTATTATACTAGATTTTGTTATAAAAAGTATATCCATTATATTATGCCCATCAAGTAATACTCCATTAAATATTTTTACAATTTTCAGTTATAATATAGCAAATTTTGATTTATCAAAAAATTCATAATTTATATACAATAGTTATTTGGGAAGGCCCAAAAAATTATTTCCTAGAGATAATTTACAAAATAAGCCAAAATTCTAATAGCCGACAGTGCATATTTAATAATAAATAAATAAATCGTATGTAATTATATAGTTTATTATTACTGGAGAAAGTAACTTTTTTTGAAGCACTGAAATTGTCCAATGTAAATTATATGTCATTATGGGTATTTATGAAAATATCTTATTAGTTCAAATATAAGAAAAAAATTAATAATAAAAAGAAGTCATCATATATTTGATCTCTAAAATAAAAATCTATATAATGATGTTCCTTACTGAAAATCCACTATCTTTATATTCTAATAGGATTAAATATTATCCAGATTTATGGTACAATTTCTGTTCAATCATTTCAGTTTTCAAGATATTAATTATATCATAAAATATTATTTTAAACACTTGATATTTATAAAAGTGATTTTATTTATTTTAAACAAATTCAGTATGAAAAAAATATTGTATTTATGTAATCACATTAAATGTAGTTATTTCTGAAGTTTATTTATTAGGTCTGTGTCAGTGTTGTTAATGAGCAATGTGTTGTCGTCAATAAATGTTATTTCTGGGGTCTGTTTCCACTTTGTGTTCTATTTTTGTGTGTGTGTGTGTGTGTGTGTGTGTGTGTGTGTGTGTGTGTGTGTGAATCGGTTTCATGTTGTGATATTTGTTGT
>WUQG02027642.1:0-11155 GCA_011317285.2 Androctonus mauritanicus
TGATAAAAATATCCCGTATTTGAACATTAAGTTCAACTAATTGGATAGACTTTAAAGTCGAGTTGAAGTTGGAAATAAAGATTTTTGCCTACAAGGTGGTTGTGTTGAAATAGCACAGATTTGTCTATGAAAATTTTTATTAATATAAACAAAAACATATCCAAGCGTATAAGCTTACAAGTTAGTGGAAATTCTAACACATTCTAAAGTTTCTAATTTAATTCTTTGTTGAATTGCATGTACAGTGAACTCCCGTACAACGCGGGGGATACGTTCCGCGTTATAAGAAATCGCGTTATACGAGACATGCATTATCAGACGATTTTATGCAAATTTAAACTTGTCTCTGAGTTCCAGCGTTAGTTTCAAATATGATTTTATTGTGTGCAGAGTGTTAATTAACTTGTTTGAAAGAAAGTTTCTTTTAATAAAGGAAAAAACAAAACAGAATACAGGTAAGTAAATTTTAAAAACTATTATATACAAGTAGATCCCATATATCACGGACTCCGAAAAGGTGGATTCGTACAACCCGACGGAAGAGTTGTTATAGTTATCATGGAAACATTCGGTTTGGTTTTTATTACAGTCAACTGATATTATTAATATAAATACGTTTCAAAAAATTTATCTTACGCATTATATGGGACTGTTTATAGCGCTGTATGAGTACTAACTGCAATTTTTGTCGCGTTATACTGGAGTATATTTGTTTTTTCTTTTATTACTCGAATTTATGAGTGCGACAGGAGAAAATACTCAAGACAAAATTAAGAAGGTTTTTTTTTTTACCTGACTGGTGGAAAGTAGCCAATTTTCATGTAGAAATTCATTCAGAAACGGAGATTCCACTTCCAGGTACTTAGAAACAACATATAAACAGAACAAGTGACGATCCACGCCTTTTCCACACATGGCATCTTTATAAGAATTTTGGTGAATTTCGCAAGCATTTTTAAAAAGTTGAATTCGTGCTTTATTCTGCAAAATTCGAAATCAGTCTATTGAAAGATTTATGGTAGAAAAGAACGTTGCATTGAATTTTCCGATAAAACATGGATTTTCTTTTCTTACCGTATAAGAAGGATCATCCATAGATCTGACCCAAGCACACGATTCTTTGGTAACGGTACGAACTGTTTCCGTTCTTCCATCGCGAAACAGGCGCAGCATAGATGATTCGTAAGTTAATCCGAATTTCCCTGAGTCCTACAAATTGAAATTAGTGAAAGGTACTCCAACAACTAGGTTTTCAATTCAATGTGGACTTACTCGGAAGTACGCCAACTGGAGTGCCATCTGGATATAAGCATCTGGACTAACTCCACACGTTTTAATGAAACTCTTACCAAAATCTCTATGAATGTAAAATCTCTGGTCGACATCATCAATTATATTCTGAGCCGATGCGGTGCATCTTCTGATCAGATCAATACACTACAGAAGACAACGGTCATTAATTATTTTAGTAACTAAATGATGGAGTAAAAATTACTCACGTCTTTTTCCAACTCCCATTTTAAACGAGTTGGAAGAGGTGGTGGTTCCGTCACTTTTCCGTCAATTCTACCTTCTTCGTTGTACCTAAAATTATTATTTTATATTTTACATGATCGATATAAAAAATATAAAGAATGATAGCTAACTTACTTGTTATACAGGAATTCATGCGATAGACAATATTCCCACAGTTGAGCCAAAACAGGACCATCAGCACTATTCGAGAAATATTTCTATCAAATTATAATATATATATATATACGGTTATTTAATTATTAGAAAGAATAATAAAAAATAGCGAAATTATTGACTTTTCTCGTCAATTAGTGGCATAACTGTTATTTATGCATATAGAAAAAGTCTGTATACTAGAGTTTTTCCTTAGAAAAATCGCCACATGTGATGTCATAGTCTTTAAATCAATGACAACGGAGCCGGAAATATTTTTTCCTCTTTCGACGATGTTTACTAGCGATTAACAAAAACTAAGAACAAAACAGAATGGCCAATCAATTAGTATGCACAGTAGAGTTAATGTGTTAATTAATTATTGAAACGAAGATAATTCGTAGAACTCAGGGCCATAGTGGAAATCGTTTAGAAGAAAATTTTTTATTTGTTCAGAAATATATCAAATTTTTTTTTTATCATCATATAAATATAATCATGGAAGCAAAAATCCGTTAGCCTTCATTTTGACTTATAATCAACTACTGGATGGATCCACTAATTGGCAATTGCCAGCAAACTTGAAGCCGCCGAAGTGGGGCCGTCACGTGCTATAATAATCGATATTGGGGTAGGGGAAGGTGGTATAGTTGTAACATTTTTATAATTTTTTACCCTGTTCTTTCTCGGTGATTATACATAAAGCAAAAAATATTACTGTTCTGTAGACCCATTCGTCAGTTACATAGAGGCACAGAATCATCCTTTCATCTATAGCAGTTTACGAGCTACAAAGCAAAAACTGAAACTTGCTGATTGTTACAACCTACCCCATGCACGGGTACAGTTGTAACATCAACTAGGGAAAGTTGTAACAAACCTGTACAAAGACAGAAGGCTCAGAAAAGTGGTCTCTCATAAAGATTTTTATTAAAAAAAAATCAAAGGAAACATTAATGACAAAAACACAGATGTTAAGGACTATTGGATTAAAGCTTATCAATAATGTAGCCCTATATACTGTCACTCATCTTGCTCTCGCAGTAGTAGTAAATAAATGTTGCATCTACAGGTCTTGCAACACAGGCGATATGTGCCCACTGACTGCATTCTTGGCACTGCACTTACTTCTTCTTAGGTTTGCTGTTGCTGTAGGTATGTCACAACTCACGAGGCATATGCAATCATCATCATCTGGCATTCAACTATATAATTATAAATGATCCTGTTACAATTATATCCACTATTGCCATTTTTAGCTTTACCCGTCCTGTCAAACAAGTATTCATTCAAACTAAGCAACGTTTACTGTAAATGTAACACCTGCTTTCTATTCCACTACACTTCCACTACATGACACCTGCTTTCTATTCCAGGATTTAGAATACCGAGATTCCGGATGATTTTAGACAGTCCAATCCCGGAATTAAGTGGACTTTAATCTCGGTATTCTGAGATTATTTTATAACGTTCATTATCATATACAACTATCTCTTCGTTTATTCATCGTAGTACAAGCATTAAAAGAATTTTTTAAATTTAAAAAAATTATATGCCTTCAATTTTTTCATTTTTCTTATATTTATTAAAATTATATGATTAAAAAATTTCACATAAAACTGATCAGAAATATCATGATGGCTAAATATCAATTGTGCATCGCAATCCCGTTATAGTATTACGATTCATCAATTTTTATAGTTAACAGCGTAATTGTGCAATAATTTTAAAAAAATGCAATACGCATTATATAGAAAGAAAAGATGGAATTAATAAATTAGGAAAATTTTATATTGAGAATTATTTATAAAATATCTCTATAATCAACCGGAAATTTCGAAATTCAAAGCATTAATATGATTTTATAAATATCAATTCTAAGTTAAAACGGTATTTTATATACAAAACTTTAAGTGGGCCAACGGTAAATGTATCGAAAATCAACACGATAGTTGTGTTGATTGTTACATATGTGTTGTAAGATGGTAGAATTTTAACCTAAAGAACTAAGTCTTGCAATATATTTTTCCTGTTTAATTCTAAGTATAGACAAGGATTTCACTTAATTATACTATGATAACAATCTTCCACTATCGTAAGGAATGTCACAGTTGGTCTCATTACTACTTACCAGTTAGTATGAGATTGACCTTACGCAAAACTTCTGTTTTACAATTGGCAAACTGGCCAAGAGTGAAGATATAAGGTATGATTTCAGTCGAGTGGACTTCTGCATGCTCGTTCATTTCATCCTTTTTCATTCCCTTCCCTCCCTCCCAACTCTTCTACTGTAGTCCCTCCCTTCTATTCCCCTACCTCTTTATCTATAGGCTAAATATCTGAATAGGGGCTCCTTTGTATTCTTACTGAATGGTAAGGGGCCCCCCTTTATCTTTGACTGTTCTCTAATAAAAAAAAATATCTGAATAGGTTCTCATTCTACAATATAATACGATAGACTTTTGCTTCCGAAGTTCGAATATAAAGGGTGTCTTATTTTCTGCTGTTAATTAAATTTTTTTTTTTAACTTTTATAATGGGACTAATTCGGTATATTTTATGCTGAATTTATAATAAAATTTGCTTAATTTTTCTACGTCCGTATTTCGGCTTATTAAAAATATTCCAAAAACGGGCCTTCCAATCAAACCAAAGAATACGACAAAATTAATTTATTAAACAAATCAAATCCCGAAAAATGTCGATATTTTGGATTTCTTTCATTTATTAATCCGGAATCCCGAGATTGAAATCGCTAAATATAACTTGATTTCATACATTACGTGATATTTTCATACATTAATTGGTCATTCTATTCTGGTCAGGCTATTTTTTAAATGCTTTTGAATGCTAATGTAAGTAAAATAATTATTTTTTTTTAAGATCTGTTAACTCTTTCTTCACTGGTAGATACTATTCGATAAGTACTCGCTTCTGATTGATTAAAAGCTATAAGTATATAGAGTATAGACATGTAATCGTTATTTTAGCTGCGAAAGATTCTAGCTAGTATTGTGAATGAAAACTTGTAAGTTAAATCCCAATTATATCATTAAACTTGTAAAAGATAAAAATTCCAAAGTAAATTACTTACTAAGAATGCTCCAGATTCAAACCCATCTAAACGTGAACGAAATTAAATTTCAGGATAAAAAAAAGTCTTTATTTTTAATACTAAGTTACTAATCTCGTTTTACAAACCCTTCCATTCTTTCCAACGATAAGAGTGAAAGATTTATCCATCCACAGATTATATCCTTTTCCGTGCAGTAGATTCTTCACGTAAAAGTCACCTTTTTCCGGTTTATCCTACAAACAAATTTTGGTTTATTTTATGCGTTTGGAATTCGGATTACTAAAAAAAAAAAAAAAAAAAAACTTACTAGTTCAAACAAATCTTCGTCCAAGATAACGAAGAAAGCAGCCTAAAATACATAAAATTATCAAAATTGGATCGACTTAAATCATACTAATTGAGCGCTCTTGTTCTTACTTTTTCGATTATATCCAAAGATATCTTGTTCATACCTCTGGAGAAATAATCTTTCCTAGCTTCAGCCCAAGTAACTCTAAAATAAAATATAGATTTAAGTAAATATAAATAAATCGCATTTTAAAACATTCTATAATAATAATTAATTATCTGAATTCTCTTAAGAATAATTTTACCTGTGGGCTGTTGTAAGAGCACCTAAATGCGATTCTCCGTAATCTGGATTATATTCATCCTGCAAAATCCAATCTAAAAGACTGGAAGAAAGAAGTGTAACTAAATCAGTTTTCTTGTTTACTTCTGTAGATAGATTTAACTTTCGTGAATATAAGCCATAGTTCGAACTTACCATTGTATTTCGTGTGGGCGAAGAAGTCGATGATTATTGTATACCGGAACCTTATAGAATCTCCCTCTATTTCTAACTACAACGTGCTGACTATCAGAATAATGCACAATCTTATCTACGACAAAATTGATGAAACAAATTTAGTAATTTATCTAAACTGTCTGTCAATCATAAAAAGTAACTTACCAGTTTCTACTCCTGGTACTCGAACAGTATTAAACACTCTTTCGTATTGCCAAGAGCATAGAGGAATCAAATTCCTGATCATTAACTGAAAAAGATCAAAATTAATGATAATTATTTCCAAGACCACAACCATTAGTAATAATATTATGCGTTAAAGACATAAAACATAAATTGTTTGACTATGTTTGCAGTTATTTCCGCCATTATTGTACCGCTATCAACATACTCACAGGTTTGAGTGTTTGTCTCTCAATCTCTCTTCTAAACAGAAAAGCGTTATAGATAAAAACTGCAGCTCTCGAAGATTGACTTGCATGGGGAGTAACTAAAAGATCCTATTAATAAAATTTAAATTTAAAACAAAGTTACGTTTGTTACTGCGTGAGAATATAAATATAATTAAATTAATTTTAGGACATACAACTCCGAAATAATTGCTGTTGATTAATAATGGGCTTCTTCCACGAAGATATACGTATTCTTCCCACCAATCGGATATCTAAAGAGTTTAGAAACTTTAATTAAATTTAAGAGTTATCGCGAGCGGTGTCGAATAATCAGACTTACGTAATTAGATGCCCACCAGGATTTTAACCATAAGAACCACTGGAGCTTTTTGCCCACACCGTGCTGGAATTCCAATGCCAATTTTTCTCTATTCTCGTAATCTTCTTCCTTCAGAAGTGGTTGCACAGATTTTAAATACTAGAAAAAATCATTTATATGAGTATAGTAGATCTATAAATTATCAGCGCTACCAACGATATGACTTTTTACTCTTTTGATTGTATCTTCCAAACTTGGAACCGGAAGACGAGGTATAGAACTTTGAAAACTGTACAACATAGGTTTTGTTTTCCCTTGCAGTAATTTAACAGCCATCTGTACGTATAAATCATGATTAATACATTAAAATTATCATTAAAAAATGCTTATATTCTAAAAATGATGAAAATCTTACAGCCCAAATTTGAGTTTTTAGTGAGACTTTACTTCCGTCTATGGAATCATACAGCCAACCTTTATAAGTTAGTAATAATTTGAGAGTCTGTCTTAACATTACGATGACAGTGATCCACAAAATGAAACTGAATATTGTGCAAGTGATGAAAAACGCTATCAACGGTGTAAAGCGATCTCTGCACAGATTTAATCATCATTAAAGAAACGAATCAAAGTTTTAAAAAACGAAATAATAATTTTAAAAATTTACTCACTCAGGAAGCCAAGTGTTGATAATTTTCATAAAGCCGTAAGACACGTCATAAGAAAGAAACTGTAGCAAAGTGATCATAGCGATCACTATAATAAGGCTAATGGGCGATGCGGGATATGTTCCGCTTTTCAAGTTACTCTGCATTAATGAAAGGAGAATTGCGAAATGTGGATTAATTTCGTCAATAAATATTTTCAAATCAAGCAATATACTCACGATTAATCTGATATATCGCTTCTTCCACGATCTCCATCCACTCTTCCAGATCATATGCAAAACTTCGCGATTGTAACTAATGTTCACTCCTTCGTGAGTGATAGTGAAACTAAAAGCTACTGCAAGATGTGCTTCTGCCATGTCTGTAAATTCAAAATAAAAACGTGTATTGAGATTTTTTTACTGCTTAATTTAATCCATTCTATTTACAAAAAATAATAATAATAATTACTAATGAAGCTTTTTTAAAAATATTATCAAATTCAAAAATCATCTATATTATACTTTAAAAAAATAATAATAGTGGCAAAGCAATGTCACTCGGACCATCTAATTGATTACAATAATCACTTAATCTGAGTACAATTTTTGTCATCTAACTCTCGATTTGCACGATATTCGAATTATACGAAATTTCAGTTTAGCACGAACGAAAAAATGTTACAAATTTTCGTTTTACGCGATACGATTTCTGTCTAACACGGTTTAAAAATAACTATGCTTAATAGAAACCGTATCGTGTAAAAAATATTATTGTTACTATTAAAAAGTTTACAACAGATCTTCAACCCGGTAGTCTCCCCCACAAATAGTAGTCGTTATATGAGTACAGTAAACTTCCGTATAACGAGAAGAAAAAATTGCGACTAGTACTCATACAACGCTATAAACAGTCCCTATAACGCGTAGGATAAAATTTTTTTAACGTTACTTATCCGTTACTCATTCCATTGACTGTAATAAAAAAAAACCAAACGATGTTTTATTTCGTTTCCATGACAACTCTAACAACTTTTTCATCGGGTTATACGAATCCGCGTTTTCGGAGTTTGTATTGTATAATTTAAAATTTAGTTATCTATGTTCTGTTCTGTTTTTTTTTTTTAATTAAAATAAATCTTCTTTAAAACAACTAATTAATACTCTTCTCACAATAAAATCATATTCGGAACTAACGCATATCTCATTAGCAATATGCCATCAGTGCTGCAGCTCAGGGACAAGTTTAAATTTGCATAAAATCGTTTGTTAACGCCTGTCTCGTATTACGCGATTTCCTATAACGCGGAACGTATCTCTCGCATTATACGGGAGTCCGCTGTATATTCATATTTTTTCTATCGACTATTATTGAATTACGAAGTTCTTCGATAGTAATGGTAAGAGATGCTGATGCTATCAATGATTGCATACAGATGGTATTATAGGCTCTAACTATCAAAACATATAGATTTGGTTAAGTCGCCATATCACTCTTGGGCTCTTCTGTACCTGGCGGCGATCACTTTTATAATCTATAGCCAAACACCATTGATGTTGGCCAACTGTGAACACTCATGTTGGGTCAATTGGAAGTGTGAAGGATGGAATTCAACGACCGGACTCAAACCCCTCCTGAGAAACCAGACAAGGATTTGAATCCGAATTCTTCAAGATGTAAGCGAATGTTTTATCATGCGGCCATCCATCCAATCCACAAAGTTTAAGCAGACTAAGCACCCGCGTAGAGCGCCAAAAGTTGAAGATTATTTGATAGTACTGATACTATACTACCGATAAAGCCACATATTTTATTTTGTTTTTCTGTTTGGGGCGCCAAGTTTGGAATCCCCAAAAACTCTTGGAGCGGAGCTGCGTATAGGACACCAAGTTGATCCAAGATTTTATTATTAATTATTTTTATAATTAATACATAAAAATGATTAATAATACAATAGGCATAATAATGGTTTATGAAGAGATAAATAAAAAAAAACATTGATAATGGATCGATTCCAACGATCTCTTTGAAAAACGAATAGGAAAAAATTTCTATGTAGAAAATTTTTAACAGCATTAATGATGAATTTCTATATTAACACTTTCACACTTACAATTTTTTTTGTGCTCCATTTATTATCTTTAAATTTTTATTATGTAGAGACTACAGTATATAAAAGTAAAGCGTTAAATTTATTTTTAAAAATATGTAAATTTTTTAATTGAGTGTTATCGAACCTATTTCCTCATTTTCTATAAAAATGTCAGTCTCGATTGATAAATGTTATTTTTAATAAAACCAATCTATTAGATAAATCAAGAACAGTATCATATATGTAGTTAAAGAAGGACTTTAAATTTAAACATCATATGGATTATTACGTTCGATAATTAATGACGACATTAATGGGATAATTAATGTCAAAAACTAACGTGCACATGTTTCGTGTACGATGATCATTTTAAAAATTTTCCTTGTTGTTTTATTACTTATAACGAGTAATTCTTATTGTTGTATAATAAAACTGAACAAGAATTACTGTACAAGTAATTCTTGTTCAGTTTTATTACATACAGTAATTTTATTGTTTAATATATGATGTTTTAACTTAGATATAAAAAATAAAACTTTTATCAGTTTTTTGGTTACATTGATGTCATGTTTCGAAGATGTAAATCAGCCAAAATATAGAATCAGTTCAGTACCACATTGCGTCCAATTATCAATAATGTAACTGAATCGGAACTCACCTATATAATGGCAGCAGAATATCAAGAAAAGTTTGGCAACGAAAGTTTTTACTGAATTTAATGAGGATGTATCGATATATATATATTCGTATATACTGTATATCACCTTATGACTGATGGTAAAATGTCCTATTGCGATCAGTCATACAAGGTGGAGATGGTGGAATTCAATGATCTAGGCTCGGATTTTTCCAGAAAAGACATTTTGAGATGTGAGACCCGGAAATTGAACCTCAATCCTTCAGGCTTGAAAGCATACATAGCACACTTTCACCGTGGCCGTCCAGCCGACTATATCTGCTATTTTGAAATGATTAAAAATGCAAGGTTGGATGAATAATCATTTTCTTAGAAAAGAATTATATTCAATTGTACAAATACAACTGAAATTTCAATGCTTTGTTTGTTGCATTTCATACGAATCTATATAAATGTTTAAAGCTATTAAGGAGACTCACATTTGAACGGCCAGCAGTTTTAAATCAACTCATCTTACTTGTTAGTTGAAGCTTTAGAGCAGGGGTTCCTAACTTGGGGTACCCGTACCCCAAGGAGTATGAGAAGCTTGTCCAGATGGGTACAGTAAATACCAGATAAATAAATATATTAGGGAGTTTCCGCACAACTACGACTCGACTCCGACCGATAACTAAACGACAAAATCGTATCGTTTCTGAAAGTTATCTGTAGTCGCTTCAGCAAATCAAAATTAGTTCTAATTATCGACATAAGATGCTGTATTATCGTAAATTCTCTCGATTCTCATAAATTATTTTTATTCTCTCCTCTATTATTTCTGATAAAGATCATTTCTTATATTAAATGGCTGACGGCGAATTTTAATATTCTGGGTGGAATCGGTTCGTCCGAAAACACTACGATGAAAGACATTTTATCGGTTAACGATACGACCGAAACAGATACGAAAAGCCACGATAAGAGCCACGAGTTCATTTGCGACTCACAACCTCGAGCATGCGCAGAGGGTAGACTTTATCGGTCGTAACTGTGGGAAAATTCTCTTAATATATTCTAAAAATAGTAATGTTACCAACATTTCCGGGCTATTCCAATGAGGTTGCATAGACTTTTTTCTCATTGCAAGGTCCGATAACTCAAAATGCTCGATTTAAGATTCAAGATAGGTAGTGAAATTGTCAGATCGGCGTACCCTCGAGGCTCGCCTTCGGAGTATCTGTACTTTCCGCGCATGCGCACGGGGTACCGGATAATTTATTAAAAGCCAACGGGGGCCAAAAGGATTGGGATCTAGGTATTTTAATATATTGTATTGCGGCCCGTCGATCCCCGTCCTCCACAATCCGGCTGACCCTTCAGCAGGGGTGGACAGACTGTGGAAGGGCTTGTTTCGTCTCGCCACTTAGTATTCTAATTGAATGGAAAGTGGCGTCATCTGTTGACAAAATATATATAGTATTGTCGGCCGGATTGGCCGCGTGGAAACCCTTCGGCTTTCCACTCTGGAGGACCCGGGTTCGAGTCTCGGGTCCCACCC
>WUQG02027653.1:0-30663 GCA_011317285.2 Androctonus mauritanicus
GGAACGGAAACTTAATGCTCGATTTTGAAATTTGTTTGGTAAAAAAATAAATAAATTATGTCAGTTTTTCCCTAGGCTGTAAATTGTCATTTGCTTCAGGCTATTTCATGTTCTTTCGTGCATTATCTAATTAGTGCTGACATGTTTACCAGTCATCGAGAGAAAGAATAACTATTATCCAAATTGCATACTGCGGTAATACTTTTGGATATGTTCTATTTTTCCCGAACGTGTGCAGCTCAAGGCAAACATTCTACTTGCGAAACATTAACAAAATTAATGTAATTTAGTAAAAAAAGAGAAGAAAACAAACGAATTATCGAAATTTATTTGATGGCCATTCGGATCTTAGTTTACACTTCTTTTTTTTTCTTCTTCATCTTCTTTCGGATATCTGACACTTTAAACAAATATTTAATATTCTCATTTGCATAATATGAATTTCTGCAACTTCTTCATATATTCTGCAACTTATTGTTACGTAACAAAATAAATATTTTGAGTTTGTTTCCCTCATAATTGATTTTGAACTCTCTACGTAACCTAATGATACGGTAATATTAATTTATTGTATTAAGCATTAAAAGTATAGTTAATTACCGACTAAAACTAAAAAATATAAAAGAATTTTAATAAATATTGATTTTATTCATTTGAATAATTTTCAGAACATAAATTATAAATCAGAAAGAATTTTTTTGTTCGTTTTTTTTTTATAAAAGAGAGAAACTTAGATTATTTTTTGTTAATTTTTTTTTAATCTGAAATATTGACTTTTTGTCCGTTGTTTGTTTCGCCCATTAAATTAACCAAGCACGAAGAGATTAATTTATGACTAGATCGGGTTTTGTTACATAGAGATCATTTATCATCACTTTAAACTGAAAAACACCTTAGGCTACTCGCAGGTGAAAGAAGAAAAGGGAAGCATCTCATAATTTTTTGTTTCCTTTCAGCTCCTAGGCGAAAGCCACATGGAAGTGTGGGAGTTAATATCCCCATTAGTGGACGAATTCGGTATAGAAGAAGTCAAAGTTAACATGACAGACACTGGAGCTCCTGTAGATCTGGCAGCGAATGCAGCTCTTTTGGAAGGTGAAGAAATAAATGTGGAAGAAGGATTAATTCCGAGAGATCCACGTTCAGGTAACTTTATGTTATATTTATACATATATTGTAATATTTAATATGTTTAATTATATTTCAAATACAAAAAAATTTCTTTTTATATTGATGTAATACAAAAATCAAATTAATCAACCATAAAGATTTTAAAATGAAAAAAAGATACATTTAAACAAATAAGAAAAAAATATCTTGAGGAACGTGCTCATTTTTTAAATATCTTTAAATAATTGATATTTATATCATGCCCGAAATTAGTAAAAATTTTCTTTGGTATCAATACAGTATTCATTACTTTTAATATGGGCCTAAAGTTGTTTAAAATTTACATTGAACTCTACTGGAAGGAATTAACGTTCGTCAATGGTAACATTCTACTCATTATTTACTCATTCTTCTGAATGAGTATTTATACTCATTCAGAAGAAATATGAATGAGTATAAATGTACTTCATGTTGTTTTTAGTGATTATATGAATATTATACTCATTCTTCTGAATGAGTATAATATTAATATATGACAAAATAGGGTACTTTCAAAAGATATCAACCAGAACTGCAGCCATTTTATAATGGAATCATATAGAAATTACAAAATTAGCAAGTTAATAATTGTTTAGATAATAAGGAACAATTCGTTAAAGTTTGGACATTCCGCCATAATTTGCCTTTCAGATATTTTGCGAATGTACTGAGGTACTAAGAAAGCAATATATAAAACATAGTCTATGCAAGAAAGGATAAGAATTTCTAAATATCTAGAACAACCATCCTAATTTACTCACTGCTTGTTTTAATAATATTAAGTAAGCTTTCATTTTTATGCATTAATTAATTTTCTAACTTAGATTTTACGTTATAACTGCTGTTTAATTAACAATAAAAGATAATTTATTCTTCGTGTTAATTGTTTAAATATATTTTAAAAATATTTAATATATCTTTTATACTATGAGAGGTATGATAATAAATTATGTATAAAAATTCAATCACTCGAGAATTTTTAAGTGAAATTTAAATGTTACGTTATATTATAAGAATTCATTGAACTTTCAAGAGTTCAATGAATTCTTATAATATAATGTAACATTTAAATTTCACTTAAAAATTCTCGAGTGATTATTCACGATTTCTAAGTATGTTTGTGCGATGATATCATGCAAATATATCGCAGCATTAATTCTAATTTTGACATTAATTAAATTAATTTTATAATTTTATTAACGTCGTAAAAATATAATGAAGTTTACGACATAAAATAGTTATTTGTTAATGATTTATGATCTTAATTTTAAATCAGTATGAAGAAATCAATTTATTTTAATATGTTAGATTTTCTTGTATATTTTTTCTATTTTGGGTGACATTAATATTCAGGTATCGTATTTTTTACGATACGCCTCAGTATATTTCATGTTTATGTGGTTACTTTATATACTAAAACTTTACTCGCTTTGCATATATATAGATAAATAGAAGGACAACAACACTGGAAACAATATAAAGTAGCATCGTTGCTACTTATTAGGTGTTAAATACCCGACGAAAATATATGTAGGAATGTCGCAAAGTGGGACAATATTTAATTGCCAGTTTCTTTTAACTCTGTCCTACCTTCAACGAAAAAAACAGGACTCAAAGTGAAAGGCAGGAGTTTCCTTTCCGTACATGGGGTTACTATGTCAATTTGAGGCCGTTTACGTGTGTTTTAAGCTAGAGTTCTTTTTCAAGACCGTATGAGGTCAACTTTCTCTTAGTCACACGCATATTCATAAAATTAAAAGAGTTAAGATATAGTCGAAGGTTAGAGGATACTGTTGTTCATCATTTATCATCATCGCTTGCTGACCTAGAAATGTTTTCATCCGACAGAATTTGATAACAGTTTATTTCCACGTTGAAAAAAAATGTGGCTTATGGTTAAAAATTCAAAATCTGTTACTTAAACATTTCTTTTGAAATAAATTCACTATTTTTGATATATATTCGGAATAGAAATCGTTTATTAAACTTATCCGTAATGATAAAGTATGAATTGTATATATATTAAAGTATTTGTGGTTTTGCAATCAGGGAGAATATAATTATGGCAACATTTATTAAACTTTTGCATATTTGTTTAAAAGAAGTTTTCTATAGAAATTGCTATTCTGAAACAATTTAATTTAATCTCGATTAATGTAAATTTTGTTTTTATGAGAATTAATTTTCAATATTCATCGTAAAATATCATAGGGTCATCATCAGCAGGTTGATTTTTATTGTCTCATTGAAAGAAATGATTAAGAAAAGTAAAAATTATAAATTTAATATTTTTTATTAAGTAATGAGGACTGATTATAGAATTCAATTTTACAATCAAAACTGAAAGACTGACAATACTAGTTAAAATAAAAAAATGAATGCTTTCTAACGAGCAAATTTGAATTTAGAATAATCTTTTAATTGCAAAAACCTTAAGATATATTTAGAATTTTAATCTAGAAACAAAGAATTTGTTACACATTCCTAATTTTTAATTTCATTTGACTAATTTTTATTTGTTTTATATATGAAAAAGTATCGGATGATTTTAGAAGTCTTGTTATCACATTATCCAAAAAATATAAATTATTTATAATCTTATATATATTTTCACTTGTTGATTTGTTTGTTTGTGTCGAGTAATCTCCTAAACGGTAGAAGCTATGACCGTCAAATTTGTCATAGTATTCTGCGATCGTGCAACTTAGTTAACTAATCTATCCAATGATTTTTAGACTAACCACTGTTAAGCAATTATAAGCAATCTAAAAATTCCATAGATTTTAACAATTTAGTCAATAGATGGCGTTATGTGTAATCTATATTTTTGACTAGTATTATGCTACTATGACGTCATTATGATAATAATAATGGATGACATCGCAAGACTATTTCGATTTGTGATGTCACGATTGCGGGCGTCCACGATGATGACGTCATCATGGCCTAATACTAGTTAAATTTACATTAAAATCGGACACAAAAAGCCAATGACTTCCGGATGTTATAATTAATAAATTATATAGCAAAATGATTTTGTTCGAATTCGGAAAGTTCTCACCAGATCTTACAACATCTTCGTGACGTAACAAATAGATGACTTCTTATAAGCATACCGATGAGGTAATCGCAAAATAATAATGATAAATAATCTCGCGATTTATGTTATTATATATAAATATGTTATATATTTATATATATATTATTTATATTTTAATAAATTCAGAAAGAACAAATAATTTCCACTAGTTATAATTAAATTAGTCTGATGATGATAACATAACAGATAAAATCAATATATGAAATAATTTTTCGATTAATAAAAATTCTCCTTAGGAACAATACAATGAATATCGATAAAATGATTAATTTTCGGTAGATATAATACACAATATCATAAATCTTTTTCAAATCGAAGAGCGAAAGGCATATACTCATAAGTTCGTGAACCTTCTGGAAATTATGAGGATTGTATTAAAGAACAACTGAATGATTGAAATTATAGAAGAAATCAATGTGAAAATAATCAAAACCAAGTTTTTCCTAATATACTGTACATGTTTTCAAACTATGCCAGGGCAACGCCGGGGACACTTTGCAAGTAGGTGCATATTCTGCATATAAAGCATAGGGTCTTGTTGGATGTAATGACAACAATTATTGCACCCAGAAATTTCAAATGAATAGATAGACTTTTGATACAAAGGCATTATTTATTACATATTTTATCCCTTTTTAATTACTTTATATGATTTGATTTGATCATGCAAATAGTATAATTAAAACAGAGAGAGCGACAGAAATATATATATTTTTTCAAATACTATATTGCCAACAATATAGTTTAATTGCCAATAAATAATGTCACCTTTTAGTATTTACGAAGCATTAAGTATGAGGCTATATTTTATAATATATACGTATAGTAATATTAAAAAATTATATTTTTATCAAGTTTTCTGAAATTAATACAAAATCATCAGCATAAAATATGAGTGATTATTATTATATAAATCAAATTATTACAATTAGCTTCTTCAAAAATCTTGAAGAAAGTCAAACTTAAAAGGTTCTGGTTGGATTACTTTTGTTCATAAGCGTAGCGGATACTTTGACTAATTCAGTTGTACAGTACATTTGAGTAATAATGTTATTGAGAAACTTCGTTAAAGACAATAAAAATTGTTTAAAGTCTGTTAAAGTTCTGTCGACTTTCATAAATCTTACCTTTTGCATTAAAAATTGATCCTTTATAGGGATGTGGAATCTTATATCAGAAATATTACTCCTAAATTTTCATTAACTGCAAAAAAATTATTCAAACAATATTTTAAAAATATTAGCTAAATTCACTAATGTTTAAGTTAACTAGAATTAAAACAGAAAGAAAATAAAACGTACAATATTTTATTTTCGTTCAACCAGAAACTTCTATACAAAAAGCAAATTAGGGAGGAAATCATTTATTTAAAATTTTGTGAGAAAATATATGCAGTATTTTATTCTAATTAAAAAATAATAAGTTCCGTAAAAAATATGAATAAAAAACGTAAGAAAAATAGCGGAAGAAATTATCAGTGAATAGAACTTCATGGAACCAGAGCAATAATGTAGAACTGTAGATTATTAACGAAAAAGAAAGCAAGTTTATTCTGGAACCAACTGGAGACAGGATACGAATATAATGATGATGATGATAAATTAAACAATAGTTTTGTAAATAATAATAATAATAATAACTACTAAAATATTTACTGCAAGGCTATACAATATGTATCACTCGATACTGAAGTAGATAAAATACGTCGACTTGCTTTCATGCCAACTACATATAACTGTACATAAAATGAAGAAAATAATAAAGATTTTTTTAAAATATCGTATAAATTAAGTTTTTTTATTAGTTACATCAAAATCAAAAAAAATATTTTGTCCTTGTTTTTAAATAAATTTTAAATATTATTTCCAAATTTATATCAGTCAATCATTCAATTGGCACGGATACAACTATAGAATATTAATGTTTTTATATGTAGAGTCCATAACAGTTACTTGAGAAAGACATTTATTTTTCTAGTTCAGTTGTTAATTATATACTGTATAAACTTATAAATGAATAATTCATTATAATTTTATTGTATAAATGTTAGTAGACGTCGACATATTGCAAAAAAAATAAAACAATTTGTCTCAACTATTTTTAGTTCAGTCATAAAGCTTATCTCTCAGCTATAATGTGTGATGATGAGATTATATTTTTATTTTCCTTTACAATGAGATTATAATTTTATTTAGGTTTAACAGGAAAATTCGTGTTTTGCTTCTAACATTCTTGATAAAATTCCTTGATATATTAAAACGTTAACTCTTACTTTTTTTACTATTTTTCAAAACGTATTAAATTTTTGTCCATTTATCTTTGGAATTTTTTCTCTATATTAATATTGCGAAGAGCATAAAATGATTCTATGCATAATCAATATGATTTAAATTTTTCTTTGCCATCTCTTCTCTGAAATATTTGAAAAATAATATCATCATCAAATTTAAAGTTCACTATCGTAGTTTATTGTTAGGTTCTGCTCTTTATTTTTTATTAATATGCAAATTATAAATTAAAAGCAGCTTTAACGAGTGATCTTCTATTCAGATAATAGTAAGATTATTTCTTTATGTTAGAGAGGATGTTTTAAAAGTATCCGTACTTGTCATTAAATGAATAATAAAAACGGTAGTCTATCAACTTATCGAGAAAAAGGCCCCCATTAAACGTATTTTCAATTGCTCGTTAACTCAATTCATGGTTGTACTTAAGAAGCTGAGTTAAACATTTAACAAAAGATCTTGTAAACATTCCAATGCCGTGTTTGAGAGGGAAAGTCGAGATTGAGAGAGGCAAACAATTTTCTTCTTCGAACTTCCTGCACGGCTGACCTACTGCCCGAAGCTTTTACTTAACGAGGGTCGTCGACCCTCGTCACGCACATATCACGGAAGGCATAAAATTGTGTATATCTGTAAAATATACAACTAAATAGCATGCCGAGTAAATGTATACAGTTGCTACTTGGTAAACAATGAAGTTAGTTATCTGTCAAATCTGCAGACAGACATTGACTTAATTTTCTATTTCGTGAAGTTTATTGTACGGAGGTGTATATCAATTGTTTTCTATCTATATTCCACAATACATGTATTGTTTCTAGTGTCTTATTTGATAAACTTTCATATACAAAGAAAAGAAATACAAGAACGTATAATTTTCTTTTAATTTTTCCTCAAAACTTGACTGCATGTTATAAATCGCGTTTCCATAATGATAAGTCCAAATTTATTACTTTTTAACAAGTTCGTTATTAGTTTTCATAATGATATAATAAAAATGTTTATGATATTTTCATTTGTTCCTATGTATATCATATGGTAGATCTGTATGTAAACTTATGTCATAAAAATTCTAAATGTGATATTTTAGATATTTTATTTTATGTGATTGTTTTGGAAAACCTTATATAATTTATACAGCGTAAATAATCATTTTAAGTGTAAACGTTGATAAAATATTCCTCTGTTATAATATATGCATTCAGCATTGAGAAACATTTGATGATATCACTCAATAATAAAAAATTCTGTTCAAGCTGCTAGAATTTAATAAAAAAAATCTAGTAAATTAACAGTAAACCTATAAATCATTCTCGTTTTGTAAGGCATTGCTGATGGAGCAAGAAAAAAACTCAAGATATCCTTCATTTAAAAGCATGCGGGGAATTTATGGAGGAATTGGTGGAATGAGAAGGATAATAGTCAAAGATTCTCCAGAGAGTAGGAAATTCCAGATAGAAAACAGCCGCTAGTATAAAGATAGAGTAGATTTATAATAGATTGCGGGCGATATCTTTTCATATAAGGAACGATCGCATATTCAGAAGTAAAGAATTGTCTCCCGCATTCATTCCAGTAACAGCATCTTGACCTTGGTGGTTTGGAAGTAGCCGGAATTATGGTTTTCTAAAAGTACCTCTCTAACTTCAAAATTATGTTATGAGAACGGATATACGGATGAGAAAGACAAGGACTGTGTTCAAAAGGCCGAAGCTTCATACCGACTTCATTTACTGTTTGAGAATTTGAAATATTACGAACTTCTGCTACCAAGATTTATTTTAAATTATAATATTGTGTGTGAGAAAGTTGAGACAAGTGTGGGAATGTTTTTTTTAAAGAAGCATAATTTATTATATAATTCCAAAAATTAAATGAATTATGAATTTTATTTAATTTGATATATAGGCCTATAAATAATTTTATATTTTATACATAGTCTATATAGGTGAAAATTAGCATGATATATCCATCATTTAAAATTTAATTGGAAACCTTTTTGTATAGTTACTTCTTTGCAATAAAAATATAAATAGTATGGTTGAAAGTAAATAATAATTTATTTAATACAATATTTAGTTAACTTTTTATTTTACTTCCTTATAAATTAATTAAATATATTTAATAACTCAATATAAATAATAATAATAATAAGTAATGTATTTTAATGATAACTATATGATTCATTACCAGAATTATCAAGTTACGTCGTTTCTGGTCAATGAAAATAAGAATTCATCGTGATAAAAATAAATTAATTAAATTTTCCACAGATGGCATCATTTCTACGTGCTCCAACTTATCCTAAATTCTGTTATTGGCTCAACGATAGATTTTAATTTAAAAATTTGCGATAACGTTACATGATACAAATAATGAAAAATATATACTGTATTTTTTAATTATTTATTGTTCCATTAGCCATTCACGATTGATAAATCCTAGTTTTAAGTGGGAAACTCTAGAAGATTTAACTTTTTAAGAACTGCCATTTCTAAATGAATTATTTAAATGTATCTATTTAAAAAAATGAATTAGGTCCTATATATTCATTGTAAGTGGAAATTGTTGAATATTTGATAGAATAAATAATGCTAACTAATATTGTATAAGAGCTTATTCTATAAATGAGTTCCGGATTGTGATAATGGAAGGTTTAGAGTTCAATTATCGAAATCCAGGCGTGATCTTGAACCTCTTTATTAAAGAGGTTTCTGTTATAAAATACG
Organism: Androctonus mauritanicus; assembly: GCA_011317285.2. Lineage (NCBI taxonomy): Eukaryota > Metazoa > Arthropoda > Arachnida > Scorpiones > Buthidae > Androctonus > Androctonus mauritanicus. Next base: position 9,264 of record WUQG02027653.1, read on the forward strand.
TATCTAAAACTTCGATCATCATTTATATTATATGTGCAAGTCAAAATTATGGTTATATCTTCGCATTGGAGCAACATTCAAAAACTATTAAATGAATGAAATTTTAGCACTTATCATTGAGGAAAAACTTACAGAAAGAACTAAATTTTGTTACATATTAAGAGCAATAAATAAAATCCATATCTAAATTATTTCAAAATAGTTCTTGTTTATAATAGTTTGGCATTTACTGCGAGGAATTTCTTTATAACGAGAGTTATCTCACGTAGCACAATTATTTTGAGCTCACGTACTCATATTAATGGCATTATACTAAAGTTTATCTTAGTTAAATAACGGAAATTTTTACATGAAATCCATTCATCACTTAAGGAAATGATAAGTTTTCTTCTAGAATATTTAAATATGATGCCATAAACCTTCAGATGTGTTGAATTTCATATGATTCAGCATTATCGGCATTATTTTAATATGCAAAATAAATTATTTTCTTTGTGTATATAAAAGCAAAAGTCATGTGATAAGATACAACAAAAACAAAAGTCATGTGATAAAATTAATTTGAAGAATAATAATAGAGATAAATCATTATAAAGAAATTAATTACGTTCTGGTGATAACAAACAGAAGAATCAGCTTAATGAATTCTCCATTTTGAGCGAAAACATACGAGAGAAAAAAGCATAATTTTAATAAACAGTATATTTATTGACAATACATTATAAACTTAATTCTATATGGGGATTTAATTATCAAATTAAATATAATGATTATAACAAATGTAGACAATAAATCGAATTATGATAACTTATCCGTTAAAACATTTAATTAAAATTCCATTTACACTTCCATTTACACATAATTATCACGAAGAACACGAAATTTATCGATCAGAGAACTTTATTTAGCATTAAACTGTTAATGATTTAAATATGTTGTTGCTAATCAGAAACGTCTTACAACCGAAAAACTTCAGAATTTCAGGAAAGTTTTTAACACTAAATCCATTTTATTAAAATAAAAATATTTAAATGAATTTTTACCTTTTGTATGAAGGAAAAACATAAAATACCTTTTGTATGAAGGAAAAACATAAACTTTAGCATTAATCCGTTATAGCGTTATAAATCGTAAAAACATTGAAAGGTCAGAATTTTTCGACATTTAAATAATACCGTTATTTGGAAATGTCGAAGGTGAAGTCGTTTCTTGATGAAACATCAGTACTTTACCGTCGTGCTACATCGAAGCTCGAGTGCTAAACTAACATTTCTAAATCAAATTCTGTACTTCCATCAGCATTATTAGATTCTAGAAACAATTCTTTTTTTTGTGCTGCTTAATGCTTGTAGACGTCACTGTCGTAATGCAGCTATCTGCTATATAAAATATACCATACCGTGCCAATTCTGATGTGTTTTCTTGGTAAAGTCTATAAATCTTTAGTATTAGCGACCAAATAAAATCCTCTTTTAACAATTTACATTAAAGATGCTACGATTTTCAAGAAATTTTAAAGAAATTTTTGCCTTTTTGAAACATAGAATGAATTATTTTATGCAAGCATCAATTTACAATTAAATTATTATATATTTTTTTCATTTTTAAGTCGTTTCTGCTATTAATTTTTATACTATTTTATCTTATAGCCTTAATAAAACTAAAATAGATCAAATTATATTATTTTTGCACACAAATTATGTAGTCAGTTAAAAAAGAATAAAAATTCTCCAGGTCTGCAAAAAAACGAAATAAATTCGCTCGAATTCTGTTATTTTCAGTTGCAAAAATATGTTTATACTTCATAAACTGTACTTTTTATAATATTGTGTAAATGCTTCGTTCAGCATTTATTAACCTCTTACAACACTTCAGTTTGTATATAGGGAACAATATATTAATTAAAAAAAAAGAAAAAGAAAAAGAAATCTTCCCATTAGTGTATTGTTTATTACTAATTACAGTTATCAACAATATAAAATTTAAATCACGATTAGCATATATTATTTTTAAAATTTTTATATATTTCTTTCGGTATTATTGTTGTAATTTAGATCTATAATTAACATAATCTGATACAGCCAATTAAAAATTTATACAAGCGATTTCCAATAAGAAAAAAAAGTAAGATAAAAAGATATATCTTTACACTTAATTTACATATGTCATTATAGTCGCTGAGGAATGAAAAAAAAAAATCAAAATTTTAAAATTTTTAACTTTTTTTTTTCATACTATATTATCACTCAGTTACATTTTGGGTATAAATTTCATGGAAAGAAACTGATGCTAGTCAGTAGCTGAATACCCGGAAACATTTTATTTACTTCATTAACGTGTTCGAATTCTTTTTGATTTTTTTACTACAGAAATTATTGATTTAATATTTTCTATGTCGACCGTTCCGATCAATAACTTGTTTTTATATTCGTAAAACAGGAAATTATATTGAATAAATTTTTTTTCTTCTTTTTTAACTGGCTAATTTATCGGTTATATAATAACAGTTTCATTCTCTTCCTGATTACACACACACATATATATATTTTTTACGAGACAAATCCGTGGGATTCATTACCAATAATTAACTAAGATTATATACATTAAAAATAAATTAATATTCGTTAATGAATTCGATACCTTTCTGTTCTAATTGGATTAATGCATTCTTACTTCATTAATTAATTGTAGAGAACTCCTGAGAAAAATTATTTAGTTATAATTAATTTTTGCTTGTTGTATAATGAGGTCAAAATTTCATTATCTGGGAATACATTTCTATAAATTGTATTCGTCGGCAGAAAGAAATAGAATCAAAATTAGGCCAACCATTGTGATATATTAAAATATATATATATATATTTATATATATATTCCAATATATAGGCCTATATATAAATTTATATTTTAAATAATAATGGTTAAGTATGTTTTCATATAACTTATATATATTTTATTTTGAGCACAGAATCGGATTTATTAATTAATTCTATTGAAAAATGTAGGTCTAGTTTAGTTTCAATTCTTTTTTTTTTTGTTAGTAAGTACATTCTGTGATAAATAAACTGAATTTCAGAAAAGCAGATTATTTTGACTAGCAACTAATAATAATAATAATATTTTTCTGTGTAACGTTGAAAATATATTCAATTATCTTTTGTATGCACTATAGTATGTAGGACCATGTCTTGCATGTTGTTGTGGCAGTTCAGCACGCTTTCTAAGTAGCAATTAAGCACTCAAGTCATTAATCCGTTTGTACGGATTAATAAGTAGGAAGATGATATAACGTGACGTGACGTAAAATTCTTGTTACCTGTTTTGCAAAGTAGAACAGAACGATTAAAAAGAACGTCAGCTTGAAATAAGAATTGCTGAACAATACGCAATTAAAGTTTTTTTTTTATGCTCGAAACTACAACAAGAGCATTATTACTCTAACGACGTTTTAGTAAAATTAGTTTAGAAATCTCTTAACTATATTAGATTAGAAAAACAACTAAGTTATGTTTTTTCCCCCTCTTCCAAATGGAATATTGACTAAAGATAACATTTATCTTCACTGTTTGACATCCTAAAATTGATCAAATGTTTGTTGTAATCTATATAAATTAAATTAAATTTTCATTTTTAATATGGTATAAATATGTAAGTATTACTTAAATTTAATTAATATAAAGTATGATTCAAACATAATTATTGTAATACTGTCTGTAATGTGCTTATAAATTCTTAACGAGTAAGATATCCGATAACTTAGATTGATTAAAGTAATAAAAATATCGATTATTCTTATGATTTTGGAACAATTTACTTAGAATTAATGAGAAATTCTTATAAATTTTTTTCAGAAATTGATCGAAGACTTGGACTAGTAGAAGACATTTTAATCTCGGAGAAAGAATATTGTCATACTTTAAGGAGTGTTTGCGACTTGTACGAGAAACCTCTTAGGTAAATTTATTATCATAAATTAATTTATTTATTAACTGTTACTATAAATTATCTCAGAGCTAGTAATGTTCTATATAAAACATTCTATGATGAACAATATCGTAAAAATAATAGTACTTCATCAGAAAATTTTTGTCAATTGTTTCTGTAGGAATATCATTTGCAAATCTATATTTATCATAAATTTAAATGTATAAAAATTAAATCTTAAATAATATTTCCATAAATCAAAATATAATGTCGGCTAGAAAATATGATACTTCACTCGCATAAATAAAACTCTACAAAGTGAGTTTATATTTGACATTGCATGCAACAAAAGGCATTGTTTGAAGAGTTGAATCTATTACATTTACCAACTTCCATTGGATGATTTGATATTTAATCATAAGATTAAATGTTAAAATAATTTGACATGTATATTGTCTTCGTTAAATTCGTATAGAGCTGTTTATCAATTAATTATCTGTCTATATAAGTTTATATATATATATATATAGAGAGAGAGATATTTAAAATAAAAACATGAATAATTTAAATTAATGTATATTTAAATTTTATTGTTTATAAAAAGACACATTATAATAGATATTCTGTGCTTCTGCTTAGCATCAAAATAGCAAATTTATTATTCATCTAGCTTTTTATCCGTAATTACATTAAATAGACCTATTAATTCCTCATTGATAATTTTATTGTGTTATTCAGAATAATTTAGTAATTAATTGTTCAATTATATAAGATAAAAAAAATCATTAATTGGTAATATAACGATAGTAAATCAGTAAATAGCTGCAATCTAGCTTTTAAGATTTTCTTTTATCATAATATATCAAAGGAGATTAACAGTTAAATGCTAATTTGATAGTCAATTGTTATTTTTTAAATAAAAACATTATTATATTTCTTTATATCATAATCTCTTTTTAATTCAATAATGAATACTGTCATAAATTTTAATTTTAAAAGTACGTCATTTCTTTAATAATCCTGAAAAGAGCCATCAAAATGCTATCCTTATATCAATACTTGTTCGATAAAAAATAATATTTTGTTAGATATAAACAACATAAAATTCGATAAAAACTATATTTTTATAAATGCTATTTTATATTATATTTGAAGGAAAAATAATTTAGCATATTTTCCCATAGAAAACTCTTATCTTTGGATAACAAAGACTACCGTGCGTTTTTTGATTGGGTTGAGCCTGTTTGTTCACTTAGCAACTTGGTTATAAAAAAGGTATGTAATTTTTTTTGTTAATTAAAATGATTGATTACAGTATTTTTGATGTAAAAATGCTCATGAATTGATTGTTATGTATGTAAAAATGCTCATGAATTGATTCTATTTGTTGTAACTTATTTAGATTTATATATACATAAAGAAAAAAAATTTTTGCAGTAACTTTGTAATACTGTTATAAGTTACAACAAAGTTTACATAGTATCTTAGTTGACTAAGCAAGTTTTAATAAAATAATGCAGAAATATAGTTAAAACTTAACTGTACAATCATAGTTATATTTATAAAAATGTTTGCTATACATGAGATTGTTCATGCAAAGGAAAAAAGACATCATTTATTATAATTTTAAGATTAATTTTGGTTAAATTACTATAATTTTAAATAAACGACATTCTTTATAATTATTCTAATCAAAATTTTAAAAGTTTATTCAAAATATATATATAAGTTATATATTTCTAGATAAAACATTTTTAAAAGTTAGTCATAATGTAAATAAGAGCATAAATATTATTTAAGACTCAAAAAACTTTAAACTTTGGGAGTAAGATAGCAAGTCATAAGACATGTAGGTCAAAGGCCACGACTCAAGTTACGTGTGGGAGTTTGTAGGTGTCAAAAAGTTCAACAGGTCAATCTTCGAACATGGTAATTAAACCGGGCACAGTTTTCGTGTTTTTCACGCTTCGAAAAACGTGATGCTTTACTGATTGGTTGTGAATATTTTTCTAAATTTTATTATTTAAAAAAAAAATGTTCATTTTTTTTATCATTAGTCATTTGAATAAAAGCTAAAAATAACAACATATAGAGTTTTTTGTGAATCAGTTTACTAAATTATATATTCGATATGAAGAAAGTCTTAAAAAAAGAAAACAAAATATAAACTTAAAGTCTAATTAATAGTGTTAAAATAACAAAAATAGGGAAAAAAAGCAAATTTTCTTCTTCTCCTCCGCAGATACCTCTATAGGGCGTACGTTCGACTGATTTCAACAAAATTTTGAATGTAGGTGTTTCTTAGATTACTTAAAAGTTCTTGAAAAACTCAGCAGGATTGGGGCAAAATAAAGAGGTATAAGGGAGATCCGTTCTCCGTAAATACATCTTCAGAATGTATTGCTCAACAATTTTTGACCAAATATGTAATATAGGTGTTTCTTAACTTACGTAAGTGTGCCGAAAATTTCGACCAACAGGATATACTGAAGATGAATAGTGAGGGTATTTTCTACGTAAACATCTCTCCAAATCGGATCACGCAACTGAATTACACCAAATTCGGGATGTAGTAGGCTATTTCTTTATCATATTTAAGATTTCCTAAGAATTTTTATACAATAGGACTAAAAATAAAAATATATATTTAATGACGTATGCTTGCATATTATATTTGGAAAGCTTTCCTCGGAGAAGCGGTTTCCATGGAAGAATATAAAAAAAGTAAATATCTGTTTTAAAATATCTAAAATAAAAAAACAATAACTATATACATTAATATCAAAAATAGATAATATCAACCAAATCACTTTTAAATTATAGCAAGTATCAAAAGTTTCTCACTTACATTTGGTTTATTTATATATATATATTGGATGGTTTTCAATAGACAAATCTTTACAATAATCATTTTGATGGCATAATATTTTTTCTGTTAAATTCGTGCAAGATAAGTTTTAAATTATAGGCCTTCTTGATTTTATTATTATTGTATAATGAACTCATCATTATTATCTTACCTACGCTTTATTTTGGTTTATAATTTAATCTTCTATATTTTCTATTGTTGTCGAAATTCACCAAAAAAGAAACTAGCCTTTTTTTTCAATTAGTAATGCAGTGCACATTTAAATAATAATATGTTTCGTACTAATAATAAAATAATCTTAAAGTTTTATAAAGAAATAATAATAGATAATTTCTTAACAAAATAGCTATCATATATGTTTATCGAAAATAAATGATTTTTTTATTTTTATTATTCTTTTAAAAATAATTTTTTTTTATTGTTGATCGTTTTGAATTTGCATTATAATCAAAGATATACTAATATTATAGTGAAAGGAGCAGAATAGGCATAGAAAGAGATATCACCTTGTTCCGTTTTATGTTTTAAACACAAAAGCGATGACAATACAGTGCTGACAGCCTTTCTTTAAGTTCTGTGACATAAGGTATACTTACAAGAGTACAATGCCTGTATGCATTGTATAAAGAGTCACATAGCGAGGTTCTCAAAATATAAATTTTCTAACAGAAAAAGTCACACTTATCTTCGGGCATACATCTGCCAAACAATTTATTTTTTGTCACATTTGACTTTCTTAGCACACAAATAAATGTTCAGTATTATAAGAATATAATTTATTTTTTTATTTTAATTTATTATTAAAATATTATTTAATAATAATATTTAATTATTAATTAGATAAGTACATTCACTCTCAATTGTCATATATCTTTCAATATAAAATTTATTTATAAAATTAAAGTAAGTCTTGCATCTGGAAGATTAAATTTTGTAATCTCTCAAAAAATATATATAAGTTATAAATTTTCTTTAAAATTAATAAAAACAAAAATTTAAGATTATATAGCCATTTATAAGTTATCATATGAAACAATTATAAATGTATCTTTTGCATCTCTTCGTTTCTGCACTACTGTGAAACAATAAAACTTTTTTACCAAAAAATAATAATTTCTGCAATCTTGAGAACTAGTTTGTGAATTTATTGTTTTAAAATTATAAATATTGTCCACTAATCATTTAATAAATAACAATAAAATAATAATTTAATGCTTAAATATCTAATAAAACTTTTATTATTCTTTAAAATATGTAAAATTTGCGATATAAATTAATAAACAAATAGACGTATATTTAGCACATTATTTTCTTACTTATACATAGGCCTATCAATTTTCCAATTTAAATAGAATTTCCTATGACTTAAATGAAAACTTACTTGGATAAAAATTTCAATATTAAACTTTTTATTTTATATCAAATCCGTTTACTAAACAAAGAATCAAATATTGACGTGAATGGCCTATTAATAGGACCGCTTTCGTAAAAGGAAACTTGTTTTACTCGAATATTTTGCATCTGAAAACATTTTATCAATCATCGCCTTCGATTCATATCCATAATATAAACATTATCATTTAAAAACATATAAGTTACTATATTTTACAGCAGACATATTTAAATTAGTTTAACTAAGTCTATATCAAAATATTCTAAATATTTTAAGTCTGGAGATATAAATCACATTCTGTTACTTACCTTAGTGATTAATTATGAGAAAATCGCTTCAAGAATAAATTTCTGCATAAAAAAATCTATTATCGTCATACTTTATCGTGTGAACATCAACTAAGGAATGAGAAAGTGCCGATTGATTATCTGCAGGCAAATCGATGATATATAGATAATCAACAATTTCCAAGTGATAGTTCAAGAATCTCTTTCACACTTTCTTTTATGGTCGAGAGTCATACAGACGTATAAGTATAAATCTATTATTATATATTTTTTATAGTACTAATAATAATAATAGTAATATTTCGATGCCAAATAAACCACAATTTAAAAAGAGTTTCTGATTGTAATCTCAGTACAAACAAGGAAAAAAAAAAGAATGTTTTCAGATGTTTAAGTTCTAAAACCTGTTGAATATTTTGGCATGTGACAGCAAATGTTTGAATGTCGTGACTTGTTTTTGGAAATTCCTATTACTTCAGGATACGGACTATCTAAACTTTAACAAGCTTAAGATAAATTCTTCGATTAAACTCTTCATCAAGATTTTCGGATTGTTCATGTTTTACTTTCACGAATTAACTTCATTTTGATTGAGTTATGTGCAGTATTTGATTGTTTGCGAAATTGTAGATTGTGATATGCCGATAAATTATTGATATTATCATATATGTCTTAAATAAAGTTTCAGGAGTCTTTGTTTAAATCAAGTAGATTAATTTATCAAATTCCTCAGATTTTCTAAACGTCTAGTTTGAGGGATTATCTTTTTTCCTTTAACTTATTCAGTTCTTTATTTATTTATTTTTTTGTAGAAATATTTTCTAGTATCTAATTTTGAGGAAAATTATTCGGGAAATTGGTCTGCTTTTTTTTAAAATTCTTGTTCACAATGTTATTTTTAGTAATTTTTTATTGGTATTTTTAAGCATTTTTTTCAGTTACTCAAAAAATGTTTTTGACACTTTTTCACAGAACAAGTAAGATTTTTTTTTTTGAGATAGTCAATTTTTTTTGCACTACTGTATGTAAAGTAATTCTAAGTTAATTTCATGCATTTTATTTACTTATAAACAATGAAAATAGATTTAAATCTTCATAATCACTTTCGCTATTAGTCCCTATGTATAGTAGTTTTAAAATAATGTTATGATATTTAGAATATTTGTTTTTACTCAAGTTGTAATTTATTATTAAAATATCAAGAAAGTTGTATAGTTCGGTTTGAAATAAAACAGCGTATTTTTGTCTCTGAAGAAGAATTATCCTTAGAATTACTTATAGGAATAATAATAATTTTATAATAATAAATAAAATATTTAAGAAAAATGATAATATTAATAATTTATTATTAAGTTATATAATTTTGGATTTTAGTTCCAATATGTGAATGAATGGAACTATTATTCCCATTCATTAACATATTGGAAAAAGAGAACTAAAATTATCCTGCTTTTTTTCTCAAATTTGTTTTAACTTACAGTTCTCTTAAATAAACTATTGTAAATATAAAAGTTTATAGTAGTTTATTTAAGAGTTTACAGTAGTTTAATTTCATATTAAATATTTCTCTCTTAGATTCAAGATCATTTCTTAAATTTTTCGTCAAACTTCAATAATTTTTAGATCAAATTTTTATTCGAAGACTTTTTTTTTTGTTATAATTCAGATTCAGAAAAATTAAAGATTTTAGATATATAAATAAAAATCAGTATAGAAATTACAATTTTTTTAATTAAAATTATATTCAAGCATTATTTTTTGTTATATTGCTTCAACACAGTATTATAAAATCCCAATAATTAAGGATAATTATGGGCCATATTGAAATTATCTTGATGGTTTGAATTCGTGGGATCATTTTGTTTTGAAGTGAAACTCCCTAACTTCACTGCTGTTGAAACTGCCTCAAACCATAATATACTATTGTAGAAACAGGATGTTGGGTGGTCCTAGTAGACATTCTGCCTTTTTTCTGATGATCTAAAATTTTTTGGTATTTAAGAACTTGCCTATTCCAGTAAAAAAAATTCTACAAATAATATATACAATATTGTACCGCATATATGTATTTTTAAATTTCTGTATTAATCATAATAAATTTTATCTTTTTTAAAAAGATTTTAATTTATTTTTGGTTTAAATTGAAGCCTGATGAATATTTTAGTATATTTCAATGCCTTTTTGCATTTTAATAAGTTATGATAATGACTAGGAATGTGAAAAAGTGAGATATATCTTACTTATATTCTACGAAACGTTTACAGTAAAGAAGTATATGTTGTAGAAAACTTTGACGCTTTATCTTTAAAGATTTCGTGATCAAAATCCATGACCTCATATTTAAAGAAAGAATTTCCATGGGGAATCCTAGCTTGTTTGTGAAAAAAGATTTATGCATCATGCAATTACACAGTATAATCCTCAATATCATCAGCAAAATAGAATTTTATAATATGCAAAAAGTTATCAAATGTATTGATTGAAAATATATATAGCCTATATATAAAATATTTCTGGGAAATAGAGTGCATTTTGTCTGATTTCATTAAATTTAATTATATTTTAATTCTGATTTAATGTAAAATTTATATTGATATGATAATTTGTGCATTCTCTTTAGGAATAAAATACAATTAAATTTAATTTGCAGTTGCTTTAAATTACTCGCGATCCTATATTTTAAGAGATGCTGCTTTGATGAACTGAAAGGCATTTTGCTAGTTTTTTCTTTTTGATGATTTTTCTTTTTTTCGTAATTATAGAACAGCCGCCATATTTTATTCTTTTATTCTGTTTTTTTTTTTTGACAATTATAATTTAATTATATTTGATAATTGTTTATTATCTTTGTATATAGGTTATGATAGAAAAAATATTTTATTATCTGTGACCATTTAAAATTTTTACAATAATTTCTTTAATTTTTTAGTTAACTTTTAAATAATTCAGTATTAACATAGACAAATCTTTCGTTTATTATATTTCGATTATATAGTAATAATCTATTATAATATTTATGCTTCTTCTTTTTATCCTTGAAAATACAATGGAGTGAATAAAAAAATATATTGTATTCATTAAAGTAGATAATGAAAAAAATCGTTTTTCAAGGGCCTTTTTTTATATTTAATAACACAGTTTATTTAGTTATAATTCAATTATCTTTCGGGTATTGCATTGTAGCGTACAAAATTTTTCGATAGGTTTAAAATGCACTTTTAACATTATCCGCTAGAATGTCTCTTCATAAAAACATTTAAATAATTTAGCAAATTTTTTGTTTTATGCTAAATTGTTGGGAAAAATTGTTCTATTTGTATGCGATAGATTGAATCTTGTTTTTAATAGAAGTCCATAATTTGAAATTTCTTAATGTGTTTTATCAGTTTTCATTTTACTTCCTTTCTATATCTTACATCTCAATTTATCTTTCTGCAAAATTGTTTCCTATAACTTTTATCATAGATCCTATTACTTTTTGGTTCAGTATAGCAGAAATATTTTGAAATACTATATAATAATAATTTTAAGAAAATTGAGATGTTAGTTTGAGATGAATTATCTTAGTTATGAGTGAGTTTGAGGTGAATAGTTAAATATATTCAAGAGCTGTCTCAGATTATTGATTAGCATTACGACAGATTTAATTTTATTCAGTTTTATCAAATAATTGTTAACAATATGATTATTTGCATCGCTCTCATATCAACATTTTGATAAAACTCACCTATTTGCACATAAGTGATTATTGTGAATCGTTTCGAAAATACTGGAATTATATATTTCCTATTACAGTTCCAGTTTTTACATATCATAATTTTAATTCTTTATAAACCATTGAAGTATACGAAGGATATTTATGAAAAAAAAAACCATTGCTAATTAAAATATATACTATTGCTATTAAAAACATACTTTTTTAACTTTTGTGAAACGAAAAAAATTAACTTGTATCTATCTGTATAACAGCGAATTTTTTAAAATAATAATTACACTAATTATAACTATTTTTGCATTGATATCCTCGACTAATTTTAGGATGCGAATAATCAAAAACATGTTGTTTAGTTTAAATTAAAGTAATAATACTTCTAATGGCAGAATACGATACAATTTGCATTTTTACTGCCCAAAAATTCTTTCAAAACACACGAAGGGAATTAAAAATTGAAGCAGTTTTCATAATTGGATGTATATTAAAAATAGGAATTTATTCTAAGAATAAGCATAAATTATGACTAGTATCCTAAGAAATTTTCATTTTGTTCTAAAAATAAAAACAGATGAATAAAATTAAGATCACTTATCGCATTATTTGATCTCTCGAATCTAAAATTGGTTAGAAGGAGGACTCAAAGGTAGTTTTTCTGCTAACAAACATTAATAGGCATAAATGATGGATCGATCAAGCTATTGTAAGAAAGAAATGAAAAATTATACAATCAAATTATTCCTCGCATCTTTTGTATAGAAGAATACTTAATAACTGGACTAGAACTGTTGCATCTTTAGAATGGCATCAATTATAATTTAGTTTTTTATTCAATGATTTATTATAGTATAAACTCCCTAATGGTTTTTACATTATTATATTACATTTCTTGATATTCACACAACGGCTTCGAAATATAGAAAAGTAGTAGTAATTTTTTTTATTCATTTTTCAACTACATAATTTTTTAACGACGTGAAATGGTTTGTTTATTCGAATATTAAAGAATATTAACATTGAAAGAATAAAATTATTCTGAATATGCCAAGAGAAGAAAGTCAACTATCATCAAGCGATGTTTATATGATCAGAACAAATTTTAATTCTAAATATAAATTTGGATTAAATTTCTTTATAATTACAATGGTGTCTGTCATATTATGTTAGATTTGAATCTAATTATCTTTTAAGTTGAAAAAAAAATCACAGTTCATTTAGCAGAACATCGGACCATTCCTTCTCAGGCCAATGAGTTGAGATGTTTTGCTCCGTTTGTTTCTCAAAGGTAAAGCTTCCTGTTAGTTTCATCAAACAGAACCAAAACATTATTAATATAAATAAAATTAAAGAATTTCCCTCGAAAGATTACCAAAAAAAAATGATTAAAACATTTTTAAATAGGTCGTTTTTTTATTATAACGTTTTTATGCACGAATAATTATTTATGAATATGATATGCTGTTAAAATGAGAGTGATAGTGCTGTTAGATTCCTTAACTCTTCATAAATTATTTTTCCAAATTCTAACTTTACAAATTATTAAAATTTATGTTAAGCATAAAAATTCTTGATTACATATTTATAAATTTTTAAATTTCCTCTCTTTCGAATTATATTCGAAAAACTTATTTTGGAATTTTTTAAAAATATTGAGTAGTTTTTGTTCAGTTATTCAAACTACCTAGAGTTTTTATATCTGTTTATTTTTCTATAAAAATTATTAGAATAAAATATTATTTTTAAGAATGTAGACTAGTAGACCAATATAAGCATACATTTTTCTCTTAATGAAGAAATTCAGCGATGTATGTAAGTCTGGGTCGTTTCCACACATTTACAGACCTAATTATTTCACTTATTGACACACAGACCTGCTGAATTTTTCATAATATATGTGTAAAAAAATAAACATAGTTTACATAACTCATTAATATAACAAATCAATAAATTATCAATTAATAAAATAAAAAAAATTGTTATTTTTAATTTTAGTATTAAAATGATTTTGGATTTGAACAGTTTCATTAGGAAAAAATTCGCGAAAGAATAAACTAGGAAAGAAAAAATATGGTAAATTGATTATATATATAAAAAAGAACCGTTAATTATGCGGAAATAAACTCTAAATACAGAAGCAATTTTTTAAAAATATATACGAAATATATACAAGAAAAATTTGTAGATAAAGATATGAATATTAAGAAAACGTAGGAGGCAGTTTTGAATAAAAAATAAGTTGTGAAAATAGGATGGATAAAAACTGGTCTCGAATGAATTTTTGACGTGATTGAACTAAAAAAAAAAAAAATAAAGTAAATATTATAAGTATTATAAATACAATATTTTACTTGGTTTAACAATTAAATGTCTTGGAGTTAAGAAAACTATAAAACTGCACAAAAAAATTCTTTATTTGGTAACGTTTGCAAGCAATTAAGATATCTTTCTCGGCCATCATCTGGCTTTTGAAAATCTTACCAAATAAAGAGTTCTGTATATTTTTACGAACTTTTGATTCCAAGATAAATAGCGGCCATATTGAATAAGCGAATCGTAGAGTCAGACACCATTATGAACGGAAATTTATTTTCATGTTTTCGATTCAAACTTTTTTACATTTTATCACATCGCGAACAAAAATTTTTATGTAATTAGCCTCTTTATCGTCGAGTCAAAATAATAGAAAACATGCATATAAAAATTATACAAAATTTAGTAAGAGAAATACAAGTTAAAGAAGGAAGAAAATTACTCGATAAAATCTTAATCACGTATTGAGGGACTTTATATCTGATCAACTCCATCGATCTTATTTGCAATAATAATTAGGTTACTCAAATTAATTTATTCTCTGTTAGAAGATTTATCATTTATTCTAAACGCCTTTTTCTATCAAAATCATTGTACAAAAGCAAATTTGAGTCTTCAAAAGTTTCAAAGTAGATAAACCGTTTTGTTATAACTCTTCTCTACTTTACGCATTGTATGATATTAATGGGATTAATATATATTTTATAAAATTATATAATGTATTAATATATATATATATATAAATCTATATTTTTAATAATTTTCATTATAAAAATAGTTATAACTTACAACAGAATTTCTGTTTGATAGTTGGAAAATGCGCTAGAATTTTGGGATTCCAAACATACCAAAATAGGTAAGTAATTCATTAATAATCATATAAAAACAATTAAAATTTATTATAATATTTAAATTTATGTTATTTTTTTATGTTGAATTTCGACATTAAATAAAAAAATGTAAAAAATTCTTTCGAAAACATTGCGAGAGATGGCGCCACTTTGGCGAAAAAAATGGAGGAATAGTAAAATTGAATGGGATACGGAAAACTCGCTCGACAACATTTTACCGAATTAAATGATTATTCAATTCTTTAGTGAAGCTGTGCGTAGAATTCAGCAATTCAGAGATGAGAAGAACGATAAGATGATTGGGCTCGGTTATGTATGAGCGAAAATTGCAGACTGGGTATTACTAGACACATATTACGCTCTGTTCTCTTCCGATGATTAATGTGCCTGGAGCAGCTCAAGGTTCGTTAATCAAGAAAAGATAGACAGACAGAAAGACAGATTGCTTATCCTTAATAAAGAAAGAGAATTTACTCTCGGTTTTTAAATGTAAGATAATTGATTTCCACTCTCTTCCAAAATAATTTGGATTAATAAATGGTTTCATATCATAATTCTCTAAGAGAAGAAATTTACCATGCGAATTAAAATTTTCCATGGTTTTTTTTCACAAATAAAAAAATTAAAACTTTTTTTTTTTTAATTATTAAAAATGCGAAAATTTTGTGTTTTAAAACAATGGCGAAAGCTGTTTTAAAAATATATTGACACGACGATAATACTATTAGCTCATTTACTCTCTCTGGTCTCTTAACAAGTCTAATCACTGTTGAAAGATAATTTTCTAACGCATAGTAGTTAAATAATGATTGAAGACGAGAGAATTAATGGTAAACACAAAGACACATTGCTCGAAAGAAAGATAAGAATATATCTCTCTCTGTAATTAGTTTTATCTTATTTTTTTTTTTTTTTTGTTCTCTAAAAAAATCGTTTTAAATCATTAAATGTCTTAAATAACCACGCGGCTTGCCTAAGGCTCGTTAGCGCATTACTTTAAAACTTGCAAATGAAGAAGTCAGATCTTTTATTATACATAAAATAATTAGCATTAGTTATACACAATACAAACCTACAGTGATTAAACTCATCTAATTATCATCTCTTCCAATTGGTTTCTCATGGACAATAAAATTGAGCGATCAAATCGTCTTATACAGCAGACATTTTTTCTTGCCGCGAACTTTGCGTATCTTTCTCATAGGACGTTGTCTTAAAGATTTATCCTAACAATTGTTTCTTTTTTTAACCACTTCTTGTTCACATAATGTCGGAATATATTCCTATAAGTCGTCGGAAGCGCCTCCGGACGATGTAAATGTCCTCTTAAGAGAAATTCCCTAAAGGGAGTCAGCCTGGAATACAGCTACTAGTTTCTGTCAAGGATAGTAGCCCAGTACAATCAACCGCTTGTACGCTCTAACCAACTTTCTGGAGGAGGAAAAGTCTGGTCGTCAAAATACAATTATTTATTCTCTTTGGTCACTTAAGTATTCAAGTAGTCTCAAATAAGAAACTGCTCTGTTCTGAGATGGGTACCTTTACTGTAATCACTACCCTGACATAGAATAAGACTTCATTTATATAACTTATATATTAAAAGTCCATCCTATTATATCTGTTTTATTCTTGAAGTTATATGTAAGTAAAAATTTAAAATAAGTTACTATAAATTTAATTTATTAATTTTTTTCCATTCCGATATTAATGAGAAAAATAAATTTTTCTTCGTCACTCTAAGAAAATTTCTAGTTGAAGGAAATGATTCATTCTAATTACTCATATCTTCTAGCTATTTGCGTAATAAGATATTTTTAAGTTTATTGCTCTAATTTATTATTCTAAAAATAACAAAAATATGAGGCAATTTTTACGAAAAAACAGATTAAATTTGAAATTCATTTAAATTATACGAATTTTTAAATAATAAAACTGCTTTTAATACACTAAATCTACGAAAAACTTTCCTTATAAAAATCCAATCTAAATTTTTAATTAATTATCCTTCAAAATGCTTCTTAAATATCGCAAAATTATTATAATAGTCGAATTTATAGATTATACGAATATATTAAAATGCTATAATTAAGATACGAAAAAATATATATATTATTAGTATATTGCAGAGAATATTTTCATATAAAGCAAAATATTTTATTAATGAATGAGTGCACAGAACCAGTCAGACGGGGAGATGTGCAGATGCACCCCACTGACCCATTTATTAATATTTTTTTGTTAAACAGAAACGTAATTGACTCAAGAGACTGTTCATCTCAAGCATGTTCTGAAGTTTAAATCGTCTCATTTTTTTCAAAGATTGTCTGTCTTGAGAACGATATTCAGTCTATTTATTCTACTAAATTCTTTTATTCTGTGAGAAAATATATATACATTTCGAAATTTGTAAGGAATATATATATTCAAACTTTCCTTTAACCTGACAAATCAGATACATATCTGCTCAAGAAAATAGGACTGAAGTCATGATATTCTCATTTTATTATCCTGTTAGGTTTATGACTCCTAGTAGCCCAACACTTTACTTTCTGAGTCCATTTTTGCAGTTTTAGTTTAATCTGTTTATATTTAGTTAAAACTGTTTAAATTTTCTAATAATTAATATTGTAAAAATAAAAATGTCTGTCACAATATACGTTTTGAAAAGCGTAGAGATTTATATTTATTTTAATAAAGTAACAACTTTATTTTCTGTTTTTTAACCGCCGAATAAGAAAAATCAAATTAAAATACATTCTACCATTAAAAAAAGATCCATTATTATATAATTTATACGTTTATTAAAAGAGTTTATGCGAAATTTAATGCGCTTATTCGTTATCTTCATTCATTAAGTTTAAGAAATGTTTTATAACTTTTTATATACTAATTTATTCTGAACAGATACGTCTCATATGTTCTAGTTATCATCGCAAATGCATAAAAATTATTTACGACAAAGGTTATTAAAAAAAATTAAACGAAAAAAAATATTACCGTTTGTTATTGTTTAATCTATAAAAACTCAACCGCTCTATATTAATGTATGCGCATTATCTATAAGGAATGTGGACATGTTTATCCTTGGGTCAATGTCATGACTTTGTGAAAGTAAAATAATAGACTGGACATTCAAGGTTATAAATTGCATAAAAATAAGCATTAAATATGAAAGACAAGAACTGGATCTCGCTCTAAGAATTTATGAGATTACCTTTAAGGGGATAAGCATTGGCCCATATGCCTTAAGACCTAAATATTGTTTATTTTTCATAGAGCACTTTACATTTATTGAGATCTATATATTTTTATATATATCACAGAAAATAAAAAAATTATATATTTTAATAAGTATATTTTTGTCGTGATTACTATGTTAATCAACTCGAAAATCCTGATATTACCGATTTAAAAAAAATTATTTATTTTTCATCACACTTAGATTTCATCATATTTCGATCAGATTCGTGTTTTCTTGTAAATTAACTTACTATGCAAAACAATCTTTTACATTTTAAAATTATATCTTACAGTATAATCTTCGAAATCCTATTGCGATAAATAAAAATATTGTAGTATACATAAATTATATTTTTATTTAATTTTATTCATTAAAAAAATATAGATTATATCAGAATTTATTATACTGTTTGTAAATATAAACACTCCATAAAGTATAAAAATTAGCCAGTTTTAAGTTCAAAAGAGATTTTTTTTAATAAAAAAAAAAATTTAATATTGTTTATTGAGAACGTTGCGACATTTTATAAGATGGAATAGTTTGATAACAGCAATATTCAATAATTATTTTTTAAATAATTAAAATGATTTTTCCAATAAAATGGTAATAAAGTAGCATTATATTAATAATTCAGCTCGTAAATTAATGTGCATAATAATTTTTATATCATGGTCTGTCTTTCAAATGCGAAATATTTTTATTGATTTAACTAATATCTATTATGAGTAGCATTAACTACTTAATAATTAATAAATAAATAGAAGATAGGGTTTTCTATTGATTTTATATGAATATATAGTGTCAAGTTGTGTCTAATAATCTAATCAGTGATGCAAAGAGAATGTTCCTGTGGCCCCACGTCTCCCTTCACTCACTGGAACATAAGGCTATTGTTTTAATACGTTCTTTCCTTCTCTTTAATCAATTTGAAGATCTTTGTAGAATGGACACTCCTTTCATATATTGCATGCAACTGCAAGATGGCGTTTATATAATTACACTAATAGCCGAGGTTGTTGACTTGTTAAACAATATACAGTAATTAAAAAACCATTTAATAAATTTAAAGCGCACTTCCAAAAACATAGAATGATGCTCTACAGGATACACATTACATTGGTACTTACTCCTCTCAGACTCGAACGATTACACGAAATTTAATAAAAATCATTAAATTTTTACGACTGGTTCGTTTATTTTATCTTAATGTAAATGTTCCTCACAATATATTCCTGTCAATCCATTTTTAAAGATTAAATATTACAATAGCTTCTCAATGGAGGTTCGATTTTCACAGCTGCAAAACTGCTATCTAGGTTTTATCTCATATAGATAGACAATGTCAGGGGTAAACTACCTCTGGCAAAGCCAGGTCATTGAATCAGTTAAGGTTGTAAAAAGGGAGACATTATACGGCAGAGTGTGCGAAATTAAGGACCTGCCCCTGGAAGTTGTAGCGATAGAGGTTAGACAAGGTTTTGTCCTTACTCCTTTAATTGGAACCCGTTGAATTTAAAAATGCACTGGAAGTTTATATATTAACTTAAATATTATTTGTTGCACCTATACGATGAAAGATTATAAAAATTGCCACTCGTTAAATGGTCGTAATTAACGGTAAAAATACAGAAAATATGTTGACGTTTACAGTTTTGAAATATGGCATGATGCTCCTCTATTAGATGTAGCTCTTTTATCTATCTCTGAATTTTCTGCAAGAACATAAATCAGATGAAAACAGTTGATCCTGTCTCACAACCTCAATAGGCTTTAACTCGTTGGATTATCAAAGAACCCAATCTATCTTCGCATTGTAATCTTCAAAAAGTTTCATAAACACGGTTTAAAGATATAGGTTATAAAAATTATATTTAAATTTACGTTTTCGAGTTCCTGATTGCATATCGGATAAATATTTACTAATTATAGTTCTTTTTTTTCGGTATGCGTAATGATTATGAGGAAATTTCTATTCGTGTTCTCGGAAAAATCGTCGGAATAGAAACGTTGAAGAAATTTAAATCCTTTTTTTACTTTCTTTGTTTGGTAAACCCATTGTTAAAATTCAATAGCGTAAAATTTAATATATTCATACAATATTTTCGGCTGAAAACATTGTCCTTGAATGAATAACATAGGTGAATACATCGTTTTAAAATCTTATCTTTGTTTTTTAATTTTATTATCTAATATTCTTGCCATCGAAGGGAGATTAGTAAAACAGAGATAGTATACCATCTAGCACAACTTTCTAATCAGACTGCGATCGTATAAACAATATCATAAACTGTATCACGTGGCCTGGGCCACACCAATGTAGTTCACAAGACCAGTGGGTCAATAGAGGAACCGGAAGACTCAAAACCCCCAGGGGAAACGTCCTCATTGTGAAAAGAGGACGTGCATGTGTGTGTGTATGAGTGTGTCTGTGTGTCTATGTATGTACGAGCAGAGGTGGACGTCCCATGGTATAGTCCATTCATCCCTAGAGTTAGTTTTCGTCTCTGACGTTCTTTCACATTGGTCGTGAACGTACAGATCGTCGACACGCCCGAATAAGCACGTGAAAGAAGCGGAACCCCTCGATGTTATCAACCACTCAAGAGCGAAAGTAGCCACCCCCGCCTAGACAGTTGGAAGTATTGGCGTGCGAAACACGTCTCCAGTTTGTCCGAGAAATTTCCTATTATGCTAGTTTTTACCTGCGGAATACTCAATTAGTTATTGATGGATTGCATAGGTAGGCATATATTCAGTATAGTAACAATATAACTAGATTATAAGGTACGACTGGAGAAAAAATCCCCGCGGAA